>JAWPHD010018428.1:0-39965 GCA_037043455.1 Cyrtodaria siliqua | reverse complement strand
CTATTTTGTTATTCTATTTGCTATAGGGTTATGTCCTCTACCAATTTTGTTCAAATTGTGACCTGGTGTCTAATTTGGCCTCGCCTCAGGGTTCACATGTTTTGCATAGACTTATTTAGGGAAAACTTAAAAAACAACTACAAGACCAGAGGTGAAATAGTTGACATTTGCTATAAGCTTATGGTCCTATCGGGTTGGTTAAAATCGAGACCATGGGGTAAAAAATAGCAACACCCCAGAGTTGTACATAGATTTATATTGCGAAAAATCTTAATATATGTTCTTCTCTGCAACCCCAGTTATACACATACTGAGCATAACCAGACGGATTCAACCATCCAACCAGCATCGGCTCTGGGGTCCATCCCCACCACATGGTCATGACTTGGAATCCATTGAGACCCCCACCCTATAACCATATATACACGTGCTATGCATGAACAGACGACTGATTCAACCATCCAACCAGCATCGGCCTGGGGGTCTATCCCAACCCCAGGGGAAATAACTTAGAAACTGTTGCGATCCCTACCCTATAGCCATATATACACTTACTGGGCATGAGCAGACGGATACAACCATCCAGCCATAATCGGCCCTGGCGTCCATCTCTACTCCTGGGGACATATCCCCTGGGTCAGAACTTGAAAACCGCTGAGATCCCCGCCATTGACTGCATGATCTAATTCTGTTGACAATTTTACATCTTTGCAAGACCATCAGATGGTCGATTCAGAGCCATGTTGGGCCTCTTGTACTTTTCAAAGATTGCTGACCAATAATCATTTATATTTCGTTTGAAACCAATCTCTCTCCAGATCGCATGCAGTCCCTTGGCAGGCAATGTTAAAAAATACAAAAGAAAATAATCATTAAGTTTCTTCTAGAATAAAAAAAGCAAAAATATATCATCAAGTTTTTTTGTGGGAAATGATTGATTGTATAATATCAGTTTGCATGTTTTGCGGTGCGTTGCCTGTCTACAGCACCTTGTTCTAACCATGAAAAGGTAAGAATCGACTGTCATATATGGCCTAAAATGTATTAAAATGACGTAAAACACCATTCAAACAAACAAACTGTGTTTGAAAGCACACGCCGACATTCATCATTGATTATAAATTATCTATACTTACCACAACATTCGGAATGCCTTTGTAATCAATCCAGCGGACACAGTATTAAGGAGCCAATGTCCTAATGTCACTTTATCAAATATAGGACACCGATAAAACAGACATAAGTTACTAATGTAGATCACTTCTCCCTTGCCTGATTAGGTTTAGAATGAATGCTCATAGTATTTGTAACAAGAGAGCCAAACGGCACTGAATTGCTCACCTGATAACTTTGGTTAGGTGAAAAATATGTTGAACACGCTTATAAATATAAATTGACATATATTGATCATTTTATAACAAAACTCCCACTATCGGTTCATGCCGAGAAGTGAAATACGCCAAGTTAGTTATAGTATTCGCATCTTTAATTAGTAATGATGTGTAAAGTTTCATCGCAAACTGCACACACGCCTAGAAAACGTTGTGCAAACGCTTACTTTCACCGATTTCCAATGTTTACGGGGAAATTAACTCGGGTAAAATTAGTTGCTCTCTAAATCTATATAATATGTTTGTTTTTAAAAAACGCTTTAATATTGTTACAGGCCAAAAATATAGTTTTTTCTCTAACAAAAGTTTTTTAATACGAGCAATAAGCTTGTCTTTGATAAGGTGATATGGTAAGGTTGTATACAGTGTAGAGAAGTCATAAGTACTTATAGATGAAACTTGACGTTTATTGCAAATTGTATCAAAAACGTCTCCTGAATATTTAATTGACCAAAATAAATTAATCCTAGAGTTTTCTTAAGCTTTAGCACATATTGTTTAATGTGACTTTAATATTCGCAATATTCATATCTGGTCATAACAACATGTGTCTGTACGTGTTCTTAATACTGATGCCACTTATCACGCTTCCTTGAAGAGTCATAGATGTAACGCTAGTGTGTATTGAAATACACATGGACTTGCTAAACAACTTTGAAAGTCGAAAAAGGGCCAACATTTAGCTAAAATGTAATGTTTTTTATGGAACATGCGTCTACCAGTGCCATTGCCGGTACATAACTCATATTCAATGCTTTTCTGGAGCTTTATTGGTATATGAATTGCAGTTATTGACAATAAAATGGGTCAAAACACTTTAACCAGAAGTTTAAGATAAATAAATGTCGTAATTTTGCTAACATGCAAAACTGAATTATTGAACATATGCCTACAAGTACCCTTGATAGTACTTACCAGGAGTTCTAAGTCGAAAAGGTGCCATACCTTTACTAATATGCAATAAAGAATTATGGAACATGTGCCTACCAGTGCTTTTGGTGGTATGCAATAAAGAATTATGGAACATGTGTCTACCAGTGCTTTTGGTGGTATGCAATAAAGAATTATGGAACATGTGTCTACCAGTGCTTTTGGTGGTATGCAATAAAGAATTATGGAACATGTGTCTACCAGTGCTTTTGGTGGTATGCAATAAAGAATTATGGAACATGTGCCTACCAGTGCTTTTGGTGGTATGCAATAAAGAATTATGGAACATGTGTCTACCAGTGCTTTTGGTGGTATGCAATAAAGAATTATGGAACATGTGTCTACCAGTGCTTTTGGTGGTATGCAATAAAGAATTATGGAACATGTGCCTACCAGTGCTTTTGGTGGTATGCAATAAAGAATTATGGAACATGATTCTACCAGTGCTTTTGGTGGTATGCAATAAAGAATTATGGAACATGTGTCTACCAGTGCTTTTGGTGGTATGCAATAAAGAATTATGAAACATGTGTCTACCAGTGCTTTTGGTGGTATGCAATAAAGAATTATGGAACATGATTCTACCAGTGCTTTTGGTGGTATGCAATAAAGAATTATGGAACATGTGTCTACCAGTGCTTTTGGTGGTATGCAATAAAGAATTATGGAACATGTGTTTACCAGTGCTTTTGGTGGTATGCAATAAAGAATTATGGAACATGTGTCTACCAGTGCTTTTGGTGGTATGCAATAAAGAATTATGGAACATGATTCTACCAGTGCTTTTGGTGGTATGCAATAAAGAAGTATGGAACATGTGTCTACCAGTGCTTTTGGTGGTATGCAATAAAGAATTATGGAACATGTGTCTACCAGTGATTTTGGTGGTATGCAATAAAGAATTATGGAACATGTGTCTACCAGTGCTTTTGGTGGTATGCAATAAATAATTATGGAACATGATTCTACCAGTGCTTTTGGTGGTATGCAATAAAGAATTATGGAACATGTGTCTACCAGTGCTTTTGGTGGTATGCAATAAATAATTATGGAACATGTGTCTACCAGTGCTTTTGGTGGTATGCAATAAATAACTATATGGAACATGTGTCTACCAGTCCTTTTGGTGGTATGCAATAAAGAATTATGGAACATGATTCTACCAGTGCTTTTGGTGGTATGCAATAAAGAATTATGGAATATGTGTCTACCAGTGCTTTTGGTGATAATGAAGACATATTCTAAGTGTCATTGATGTATGCATGAATAGTGGTCAAGTTGAATAAATTGGACTCGTCAAAAACGTCAAAAACGTTAACCCAACAATGAGATATGGGGTCCAAACGCAATGGCATCGTAGGTCCGCACTGTACTATAAACAAGGAGCAATTATTTAATTAATTATTCAACAGAAATGGTGGTGAATATAGGGTTACCGACTTAGAAAGGTCAGGAGGCAATACGGCCTACAGATTAGCTTGAATCGATTTTATGTGTACACAATCCTCGCTATTACATTGTCTTCAGCGCCCAAAACTACATCGCATCAAAAGGAATTCTTTAACAATAAAGACCACATCCAGAGAAACTAACAAAAGAAACACTAAGAAGTTGTTGTAAAGCTATATAAAATACCAAATAAGAAACATCTCAGAATGTATCCAGAATTGTACAGAACAAAAAATTAAATAAAAAAATAAAGAAATAATGAAAAATAAAAATAAAAATTTCAAAAAATAAATAATTGAAAAAAAAAGTCGAATAAAAAATGAAGGCCCTATCGTCTTAACGGGCCATAACTCCGCTGTTACAGGTCCAATCTGGTTGATTATCGAACTTATCCAAGCTTTTATTGACACTAACAATCTGGCAAAGTTTGGTAAAGATCGGATGAAAAATGGAGGCCCTATCATCTTAACGAGGCAAAATATAGCATTTTTAACTAAATCAAGGGCCATAACTCCGCTGTTACTGGTCCGAACAGGCTGGTTTTCGAAATCGTCCGAGCTTTCATTGATATTAACAATCTGGTAAAGTCTGGTAAAAATCGGATGCAAAATGAAGGTCATATCGTCTTACGAGGCAAAATATAGCATTTTTAACTAAATCAAGGGCCATAACTCCACTGTTACTTGTCCAATATGGCTGGTTTTCGAACTTGTCCGAGCTTTCATTGATATTAAACATCTGGTACAGTTTGATAAAGATCGGATGAAAAATGATGGCCCTATCGTATTAACGAGGCAAAATATAGCATTTTCAACAAGTTAAAGGGCCATAACTCCGCTGTTACTGGTCCGATCTGGCTGGTTTTCAAACTTGTCCGAGCTTTCATTGATATTAACAATCTGGTAAAGCAATCTTGCTGAATTTGGTAAAGATGAAATTATTGTCTTAACGAGACATGTTATAACTTGTTTAACTGATTCAAGGGCCATAACTCTGGTGTTACTAATCCGATCTAGCTGGGTTTTATAACTTGTCCGAGCGTTCAATGATACCAACAATCTGGTAAAGTCAAATAAAAAGTGAAGAGCCTATCGCCTTAACAAGGCAAGAGTTACCGGACGGACGGAGCTTAAACGAAGGAGCTGGAGTGCAAACGAAACTAAACATAACATGGATCTAGCTTGTTTTTATATTAGTCCGAACTTTCATGATATCAAAAACTTTGCCGAGTTTGGTAAAGATGAGATGAAAAATGAAGACCATATCGTCCCAACGAGAAAAAATACAGCACATTTAACTAAATCAAACTTGGGTCACAACTCGGTTGTCACTAATCCAGTCTAGCTGGATTTTGAACTTGCCTCAGCGTTCAATGATATCAACACTGTAGACGAGATTGTTTAAGATCAGATGACAAATGAAGTTCCCATCGTCTTAACGATTTAACGATAAAACAGTTAACGGACGCACGACGGACAACGCACCATCCCATATGCTCACTTGATATATTTTCACAATTGAAAATTACAAAGCAATTATTAATAATAATAATAGTATACGCACGTTTAACAAAAACAACATGGGACGTATACTGTTTTCAAACTGTATAAAGCTGCATGACCATATGTTAATATTTTCCCAAGTTATGAGCTAGATAAGGCTTCATGTAAACGTTTTATGAAAAGGGGCATAACTCTGCCGAATTTATGTTCAGAGTTATTGGTTTTGAATAATTGACAAACGTACCGCCTAGCGGAGCAAATACGCCCGTCGTTTCATTGTTGCAGACCTAATACTTTCAAAGTGCTTAGCCACAATCACTTGTAAAATTCCAGTTAAGTTCCAGGTTAAACCTTTAAGGGGTCGATGCGCTATTTTCGTACACATTTTATTTAAAAGGGCTCTGAAAACTTGAAAACAACTGAAAGAATTATCAAAATGCCATAAAAAATAAAGGAGATATGATGACCTATTGAACATTTTCAAAGAACATAAATGGAGGCGGCCATCTTGGAACGTTGACGTCATCGCGCCTTTTTACCATATATTGACAAAATACACTTTAAAGCAAAGAAAATCACTGCAAATTTATTAAAAATAAATATACAGATGTCAAATGTATTAATTGTATGCTTATTTTTCATTCGCAGTGATTTTCTTTGCTTTAAAAGACATTTTGTCAATATGCATATATGATAGCCGCCTCCATTTATGTTTCTTTGCAAATTTTAATAGGTCATATCTCTTATTTTTCATGGCATTTTGATAATTCTTTCAGCATGAACCAGGACCTAAAATTTGGACCATCTGTGGGGACGAAGGCTCATAGTGATTTTTAGTGCGGTATAACCTCCTAGGTTTGGATTATGTATGATAGCATTGTATTACTCTTTGCCAAGTGTGTGTCTCCGCTTGTTTTGCCCTACCCTTAAAACACGAAAAGCTTGATTTTAATGATGGTGTTTTATAATAGCAATCTCTAACTGGCAAAGTTTTACAAAGAGTTATGGTATAGTCATGAAATTCACATATAACCTAGTTCTATAACTTAAAATTCTATTTCAGAAAACCAAATCGAATTATCTTTTATAGTTAATGATTGGTAAACTCACAGATTTCTGTGTTGACTAGAATGTTTTGAAAACAAAACAAAAACCCCAGACGTTAATAATAGAGTATTAAATTTATTTATTTGCTATCGCAGAAAGGTTTATATAGATATCAGGCAAAAGCATTGGACAGACTCTCTTCTAGTCTATAAAAGTACAATTGGCTGATTCATGATTGCAACAATGTTCGTGATACATCGGGCAGTCATAGCAATGTTCGTGAGACATAGGGCAGTCATATTTTCTTCAGGTCTTGAATAAGACACTCCATGTTCTTGCTTGCCAGTGAGGGTTTAACAGCATTAGGGAGCAACCGATGTTTAAGAGGTGTATGTCGTGTGTGTGTCTCTCTCTCTCTGGATCGGCGTTACCGGTCGCTTCTTCACGGGTAAATGATGAAGCAAAAAAAGGCATTTAACACATCTTCCATGAATTTGGAGTCAGAGCTAAGCTTATCATTAGGTCCTTTGAGAAGACCAATAGTGCATCTAACCTTTTGTTTGCTCTTTACATATTTGTAGAACGAGTGTGAGTCCTTTTTAATGTTATCATTTAACTTCAGAGCAAAACGATTAACTTAATCCCTAATAAGGTCATATGTGCTTCCACTTCATTGTATCTATTAAATGTATGAGGATCCCCAGTTAATCTGTAGTTTCTATACAAATGCTTCTTTTTCCTTATTTATCTGACGATTTCTTTCGTTATCCATGCTTTCTTGGCCGTCTTAATTATTCTTTCTTTTCATAGATATATCCTTAGTTATACAAGTGTGAATAAAGTTTTCAAAGTCGTCCCAACATCTTTACCTGAAAACCTCTCTTCTAAGGTTTACATTGTTCAAGTTATCCCTAATGCCGTCTAAGTTTATTTTTTTTCCAGTCCGGTATCTCCTGCATTTTCTGTAGAATTATTCAATATACTCCGCAAAAGGACATGATCACTACTATCTAATTTCCCAACACATTCAATACTGTCTATTTACATGTTGATGAAGAAAGTTGTCCATAGTACATGCGTGTCCAGAAGAAAAGTGATTCCAGTCAATATCCGGATAATTAAAATCTCAAATAATAATGACGGTTTCTGTGACTCGTCTCATATAGACATGTTTAAAGCTTATTATTGTTTATATCGTTTGAATGGGATGATCAGTAAATCACACCAATAACAGTCGTATTACCATAATTATGAATAAGTTCCTTTTCGAAAAGAGTTAGTCAAATTTTCAGGAAAAATCTGAACAAAGTTAAAACTCTTCTTAATGAGCATAATTCTCCACATCCGCTATCGTTTTTGGTATCAAGTCTGTCTTGGTGAAAAGGTTCACGAAACCCTTCAATATGGAATGTCTGGTATGCAATTTTACTATTCAGCCACGTTTCAGTAATTGTAATTATGTCAGGATCATACATGTCAAGAGCTTGCATTTGAAAATGTTTGTTTATAAACTATACTTCGAGCATTTATGTTTAAACATTTTACTTTGCAAACTTTACACGCAAACGCGCGCACGTACGCACGCGCGCTCACCCACACACACACATATATATTCTTCCCGAAATCAGCGTATCCGTGGCGAGGGGTTAACGACGTTGCGCTGTAAACCATCTCGCCTCTCACCGCTACAAACAAACACACAAATCTTCCCGAAATCCTCCGTGATCCAGTGTTCCAGAAAAGAGCTTGTCAGATGTCACCTTTCAGTGTTTGATAAAAAGAGCCATTAGCAGATAATGTGACACCTAGATAAATGAATGTATTTACATTTTTCAATTCACTCCCGTTATAAGGGACTTCTATATTTTCAGTCTTTGTTCCATTTTAAAAGTCATAACAACTGTTTTATCGCTATTAACTACAATATCCCATTTGTTGCAATATGTATGTAGCTGGTGGAGTAAAAATTGAAGGCCTGCCATTGAATATGAGAATAAAACAGTATCATCAGCAAACAACAGGAGAGATATTTGTAATTCGTCAATTGTTAGTGTAACGAACGTACCATTAGATAAAGCATCATTCATGTCATTAATAAATAGAACAAACAGTAAGGAAGATAAAGTTTCTCCCTGTTTTACCCCAACATAACTATCAAACATTCACTTAGTGTACCGTTGACTTCAACACACGATTTTACACTGTCATACATAGCTCTTAACATCTTTACCATTTTAGTCGAAATACCTTACTCATTCAATTCTAGTTACAATCGTCTGTGTTTTTCTTATTCCTAAAGCCAAATTGAAAGTCTGATAACAGGTTATTGCTCTCAGCCCATTTGTTTTAATCTGCTGTCTAATAAAGATGAAAAAATCTTGGAAAATATACTAGTCAACATAATACCTCGATAATTATAAACATCGTTGAAGTTACCCTTTTTAGGCACAGGTACAATAATACCTTTAGTCCACATATCAGGATAAATGCATTTATTAAACATAAAGTTAAACAGTTTACATAATATTGGTGATAAACTATTAATACCATCAATTAACATTTCCGGAATAAGAAAATCAACCCCTCCGCTTTTTCAACGCTTACGCGATAAAATTGATTTTTCAACTTCTTGTATAGTAAACGGACAATCTAGCTGATCAATATGTATAAGGGTGTTTGCCTCCTGTGACAATTTACCGCTGACATCATCATTGCTAAATAGATCATCAGATGAAAATAAACTACTAAAATGATCGTAAAAATCGCTTGCGGACAGATCTCATTTGACTTTATCACACCCTCTTATCCGGCGAATTTCGTCCCAAAACTGTTTTGGGTTATTTCTCGATAGATCGTGCAAGATATGCTTTTGATTATTTTGATATTTACATTTAGAATTACGTTTAATCAAGCGATAATAACGTCTTTTATCAGCAAGAGTTTTCCGTTCGAACGCCGTTTTATTTTTCCGATTTTCTTAGTTCTGCACGTGCGCGTTGACACTCAGGTTCGTACCACGGACTTTAAAATTGTTTCGCTTGTGAAACCGTACGTTGTTATCTAGAATGCCGATACTAGAATGAAAACAACTATACATTGTGTTTGCAAAAGTATTCACACTTTCATGAAAGTCAGTTTCTGTAGAAATAATCTTATTGACAATATCCTCAAATTTATCTGTTTCTGTTATTAACTGATTTACATATTGCTAATTTTTATTATCGTCCCACCGATATTAATATCTGGTATTTTGGTTTGTATTTTAATATTTACTTGTATAGGGCGTGTGCGGGAAACGCGTAAAAATCGCGAACGATAAAGTCTTCTATTTTGAACAATGTACTCGACATTATTACGTAATCTATTAGGCTTTCGCCATTACTTGACATAAATGTCCTATTACCGACGACGGCGTCGTCAAACATGCCAAACACATTTATAATGTTACAGTCCATTATGTAAAGCAGTTTCGGTGATACAAGCCTACATGTACATACAAACTTCAACCGAGTGGAGACGACGATCAAGTGATGACATTTTTTTTTTCGAAAGAGTCGAGCTAACATATTAAATATTAAGAACGGTAATATGTGTTACCTCCGTTCTTGTCTATTATATTTCATATGCTTTAGATATAGTTCTAAACTATTAACGTATTACCATCAACTTGATATGTTACACAACTATTTTAAATAACATATTCAGAGAAAATCAAATATAAGGGTATGGCAGCTATTGACTTTCCAAATGAACAATCATGTTAGCACAATTATCAGTCACGTACATGTTTAAAAGTTCCGTATAATATGAAACACATTCGTAATTATGTTTGCTATACCATCATACATTGATAAATATAAGGGTAATATCATCATTGTGATATGATGGTTTCAACAAACAGTCCCGGAAAGTTAGTGTTAAATTTAAAAGTCAATATTTTGCTTTTCATTTGTTTGAATAGATCGAAGAATATGAGCCAAAATCGTGTCTAGTTTTAAGTGGCCCCGGAAAGTAAATCATTAAAGTAATTGTATTACATTTTTACATAAACAAACCCATAATTATGTCCGCTAAACCATCCTACATTGTTATATACCAATTTAAATAATAAGAATATAAAGATTACTCCAAACATGATAACTAGTACGAATGATACAGACATGATCATCAGTATCAGTCCCGGAAAGTTACTACTAAATTACAAAGTCAATAGTATTCTTATATTATTATGTTTTAATATTCATATTAAATGAACCATTCCGCGTTTATAACAAAACATTTAAAAGAAATAGTAACCCTCCGTTTATTATTGATTGGACATAAGGTATGCACAAATCCTGTCTTTTTTGCCCATTTCCCCAAAATTCTAAATCGTCCCCGACTTTTAGTAGTTTTTGAAATGGCCGCAATGTCCGAAACGTGCATGTCAACCGGAAGGCGAAAAGACGACAGAACGGAAAGACGACAGATAGACAGAACGAAAAGACGCCATTTCAAGGGCGAAAAGACGACAAAAGGCCACACAAAATAACGAAAAGACGACAATATCAAATGGCGTCTTTTCGCGGCTGAAGTGTCGTCTTTTCGCGTGGCTTTTCGCCCTTGAAATGGCGTCTTTTCATTCTGTCGTTCTATCGTCTTTTCGTTCTGTCGCCTTTTCACGCTGCATTTGTAGTCTTTTCGTCCTGTCGTCTTTTCGGGGGGGGGGGGGGGGGATATAACTTCCGAAACGATAAACGATAAATGGCAGAAATCAGCCACCATATAGGAGGGCCCGTAAGGATACAGCGAGTCAAGTTCAAAATCACAATGTTCCGCCCGCGGAGAAATACAAAGGAAGTCAACAAAGGTCCTGCTTATACAAAGCGCCCGTAGAGACATGTACGAAGCAGTATTTATGTATGTGTGTGTGGTGGTGGTGGGAGGGGATGACTACTCACTGAAGGTCACAAGCATTTATAGTGCGGTTCTTACGCCTATGTAATTTTGTAGTCATTACTTATCTTTCCTTATCCTAACGTTCCCCGTTATCTAGGTTATCAGTGGTATAAATGAGGTCAACATGGAGGACATGCTATGATCAGCTGTGAAACCAGCTGTATGACACGTGTTTCTATCTGGGACACGTTTTATCTATGTATTTATACAATAAATCGACATTTTAAATCTATCTGCGACCGCATTACAAACCACAGCCTGTCTACGTGGGAGCTATTCTGGTTTAAGAGCTAGGATTGACCTACTGGGCACAACTGACGATCTCTTCCTATTTGACTGAAACGTTTCTAGCCGGTGTAAGGAAAAAATCGACCCCATAAAATAATGACCTCCCGGTCATCAGATAGACATACTCCAAAATGCAGTCAATCCGATTTGCCGAAATCTACAATTCAACTTTAATCACGCCGAAAATCTTCACGCAACCTGCTGTCTAATCTTCTATGAATGGGACGAAACAACCATCGACTCAAACTCTCTGTGCAAGGAAATATAATCATATATTGAAAAAAAATCACATGGCGAGTATAAAAAACAAAAACTTAATCGTCGACTCGGAATATTTAGTACAGTATATCATGACCTTAGCATTTCACGGGATGGAAATGATTAATGTGGACAGCTCAAGGGCAATGCTATATTAGCTGTGAGACCACCGTTCAGTTGACTAAACCATAAATACCACGCCTCCATGAATGAAACTAAGAGTACGTTCCCTATAGTCAGCGGACGTATTTACCACATCAGTTAACTGTTTATACCACAGGTATTTGGGGAGTAGCTTAGACTTACACTTGAATTTTTCAGAAAAAAAAAATTCTATAAAAAAAAATCTATGTTGAAAACATCATTTAAATACTAATCAAACATTAAAAACACAAATTTAAAAAAATAAAAAAAAATAAAAAAAATCTATATTACTATACTATATAAAGGTACAAATGTTCGAGGGGAAAACCACCGTTCAAAACCAATGCAGTGCCGAATTGTGTCTACTACAGGCACATTTTTGGACCGATATTCAAGTTCAATATCTTAAATTGTACGGAACATATACATCTAGACAGCCAACACATACATTTCTTTCAGTATCATTGTGTCTTTCGACACCAAACAGCGAAATGTTGAATTTCCCCAGGTAAGACACGATCTGATCCAGAATTACCGGTACCCCAGTCACCACTGAATACACGTATTCAGCGCGTCCACAGGCCGAAAGGCAATGTACGTGTATCGTATCAAACGTTTCTTTAAACTTACCGGTTAAAACAACATCCAGGCTAAATCACAGAGGCCACAATACGCGAACGTTTATCGTGAATTTTTGAAAGATTAACAGCAAGCCATCACAATTTGTTGACCCGGAAGTACTTATGCAGCTAGCTGATCGCTGATTGGTCCATTGAAACACAGTGTACTGTGGCCCGGCGCAATGGTATGTACGCAGTATGAGACGGTAACCAGTGATACAGTGGTTGGTATAGCACTTGGCGCCGAATTCGAAGTTTATTTACTTTTCACAAATTCATCAAACAGCAAAAAGAAATGTCGATCGTTACTTGGTAAAGTGTTAAGCAATATAGTTCTATTTCAAACTAAATTATATTCTATTGATTATATATACTGTGTAAACTACAGTCTTTCCAATTTCCAAGTCTCATATATAAATAAACAGTAATGTCAGTATACAAGTAGAACAGAATAGAAGTTTATTTTTCCATTATGCAGAATGAAGCATTTAAAGTACACACATTGGGCCCAGAAGATGCTTTCTTTTTTTAAATTGCTATTCTGACTTTAAATTTTAACACACCAAGTCATAAAATAAAAATAAAATTATCTAGAGTGACATTTTCATACTACAATGTAGATTAAAAGATGAGCACTGTGTCTTCTAAAATGACAGATCGTGGCAATCCCAATGTGTTAGTTTCTAAAAACAATTGCAATTTACTGACATTCTTTACAAAAAAAATGAGAACCTTGTTTTTGTATTTGTGTCCATTTCTTGTGGTGTTTTAATCCAGCACAACTTCTATGGAACCAGCAATCACAACTTTCACATTGTATCCATTCTATATCTTTTTCATTGGTGTAGCAAACTTTACATTTGATAGTACTTTCATCTTCTATTTCAGATTGTTCAGAATTGTCATCTTTGCTAACAACTGTTTCTTTTGACTTTCTGGCCCGCTTTTGTCTGGTATTAATTTCCGAAGTACTTGGCAAATCCTGTTGATCAAGCTCATCAGAGCTCACTGGTTTGGCTTTTTTTTTTGACTTTCGCATCCTCTTTTGACAGACAGATATTCCAAAAGTGCTGGTATCCTCATCTATTTCAGCAGTACTTGGCAATTCCTGTTCAACCTCTTCTTCAGGCACATCATGCGCAAGATTCTCAGAAATTTCAACATTTTCCAAAGTTGTTCTAGAGCTTTTCTGCTTTTCAACATTTCCACATGATTTCTTTGGTTTTCTTGATTGCTTTTGCTTTTGAGAAGTGCTTGGCTCAGTTTGTGCATTTTGTTTTTTCCCAGACACTCTAACCTGCTTCCTATGTGCCATTTTTTTTTCAATCTTAAAACTTTCCAATAGATCCTTTCGAAATTGATTGAACATAACCAGTAGAAATTGTTTGATGATTTTTTTATAGATTGTTGACATGACTTTGGCATCCATTTCAAGATCTTGATCGGACATATCACTGGAACCAGTTTCACCATGTTCAGCACTTCTACTTTTGTTAACAATCTGAACAAATTGATCAAATAATTCAGAACATTCCATAATTTTGTCTTTACAGCATTCAAAGATTTTGCTCCCATATTTATTCAAATTCTCATCAATCAGAAGTGACAAACATTTTTCTGCCAGTTGTATAAAGAAATGAAATAGAGGATCTGCAATATTTGTCAATCCTCTATTAACATTTTGTCTCCTTGAAACATCTAGAAGGGAATCTGGTTCCTCTGTGCTAGCATGAATATACTGTTCTTGCTCTCTTAGGGTGTCCAGTATTTGTACAGCACAAACTGCCTCTTCATAGATGACTTGTCCATCTACAGTCTTCGAATATCTGTGAGAAGTCTTTTTATTAGCAAACTTATGTCTCAGTTTGGCTATACAGTAACCACCCACGTATCTGATTCTTGCACGGCATGCATTTGTTACTGTTCTAGTAGAAACATGCCTGTTAGATACCGAAAAGAGCTTCGCTTTCTTATTAACAAAATATTTCCGAATTTCAACTGATATATTATAACAGATATGTAAGTGTTCTGCGGTAAATACTTCGGATTCAAACAAAATCAAGCAGTTCATTCGGAATTCAGCACTGCAGTGATAACTGTGTACATCAGTGTAAAACTGGCCAAGATCTTTAGATTTAACCTTTTCTGCAGCTTCTTTAACTTCTAATGCACTAATCATTGATGTCATTTTAGAACATTCTTTGTTGCAGAACTCCATATACTTTTGTTTGTCCAAACGTTTTACAATTTCATTAGTGTTATACTGCATTGGTGTGAGAACATTTTCAGTTGTTAATTTCTGGAGCACAATGTCCAAATCCAAATCATCCGGAAGGTCAGTATTGGTATCTTGCTGGCTGATATTTGAAATAATGGTATTGAATTCCTCATCAAAATCTGTTTCATCATCAATATCATTAAAGTCGATATCTGGATCAATTGCCATGCCCATCATCTCCTGAACTGTGATGATTGTACTCTGATGTGCCGATCTGCAACATGTTTTAAATAAACTTATAAGTTATTGATTCTTAAACTTTATACCCCGCTATATTTCAAAAATGTTAGACCTCTGGGGCGTTTATTAGTGATTATACGGTAAGTTTTGTAGCCAAACTAATAGAACATTGCAAGTTTTAAACAAATAGAGATTGCCGTGTGTGTCCATTTAATATAATAAAGTCTTTATAAAGAATAAAAAATGTAGTCTATATAAATAATGAAGTATTTTATATGTAGTCCTACACGGAAATAACCGAATGTTCATCCATCCTTTAACCGGAGTGACACGGAAATAACCGATTGGTTATGATTGTATACGATTTGTCACGGCTATGGTTTGTCGTCTGCGTTTTCATCCTGTTTTCGCGGCATATTATTGGCTATAGAATCATTGTCCGTGGATGAAATAACCACTTATGACATTTCACCTTGATTAGACAATTTCAAATTCAATGGAATTCATGAGCAAATCAGAATGGACTGATCTATTGATAAAAAAACTTTTTTTTTTCTCCCTGGAAAACAGCGTAGTGAGTGAGCTGAAGTTGACATTTCGACAAAGCTGAAGTATATGATAAATAGACTAACAAATGTGTATTTTCATATCACACCCTATATCAGGTCCTCGACCCATATCATCCCTTGAGCTAAAGCTCTCGGGCTGATATGGCATCTCAGGCCTGATATAGGAATATGAAAATAACCCATTTATTATTCTATATATATTTGCCTTTTTATATATATATATATATATATGTTCAGTGTAAATTCTGTTAGAGGTTAATTATATGGTTTCTATCATTTTAATACAAAAAAAATGTATTTTTAAGAAAAATTCTGAAAAAATACCAATCATGATGAACTTACATATATTATTAAAGGGATACACGGCAATCACTGACCATATATTACTAAAGGGATACACGGCAATCACTGACCATATATTACTAAAGGGATACACGGCAATCACTGACCATATATTATTAAAGGGATACACGGCAATCACTGACCATATATTATTAAAGGGATACACGGCAATCACTGACCATATATTACTAAAGGGATACACGGCAATCACTGACCATATATTATTAAAGGGATACACGGCAATCACTGACCATATATTACTAAAGGGATACACGGCAATCACTGACCATATATTACTAAAGGGATACACGGCAATCACTGACCATATATTAACGGCAATCACTGACCATATATTATTAAAGGGATACATGACAATCAGACTATATTTATATTCAGGCCAAAGAGAAATCCCTAAAATAAATTATCATTTTAATTCATAAATAATGTATTTAAACTATTCTAAATAATAACATTCCTGATGCGCTCCATTTAAAGACATTTCAATTACGGTTTTATTTGAAGCAGAGGGGTAAATGGGTTTGTACTTGACTGTCAGCCTGTCTTTGATTTCCACTCATTTTAGTCTGTTCTATACATTTCTTTATCAGGCTACTTGATAGAGTGATGGAAGACAGAGATGGAGAAGTTGAAGTAAACCATCTTTATCAAACCTTTGAATTTGAAGTGAAAGAATCTGGTTTATCTGTGGATTGTGGAAAGCGCGTGTTTATTGAACATATATTAAAACTATTCCCAAATGTGGTAAAAGAAAGAACAAGGCATGCTACAACAACAAGGACAGTCTACAAAGGTATTGTTGTAAAACCTATAAGAGCACAGATACCATCACATGCTTTTCACATAGAAGACGTAAAGAAATACCTACCACCAGATTTTGTTGTAAAAGATGAGAATAAAGATAAAATAGTATGTGCTTTTGACAGTAATTACCACAGCAACGGCAACACTTTATATGAAACTGTGACATTTTTAAGAAATGGTGAATGGCATTTGGAGGTGAGTGGTGTACAGGTTGACTTGGCTAGTGTATATATTCTGAACAAATATAATCCAAACAAAGAAAGCATTGAAAATGTTTGTACTTCTGTAAAGAAATTAAGGTTGTGTGAAGGGGTAACGTTAACCACCAAAATTGTAGTGAGCAGATATCACATTATAGAAAAGTGGCAATTGAACCATGAAAAAGAGGAAAGAAGAGTTAGGTCCATTGTGTGCAATAAAGTGGTTCAAGTGAATTCAGTCACCTCTGTTTGCAGAAAATGTCAAAAAATGACACTAAGACAAACACAGCCAGATATAAATTCTGAAAATGAAACAAATGAAAAAACTTCAGAGCCAAAACAAGTACAACAAAATAAGCAAAATGTCACCAGAGAAGACATAAAAAAATTAATTCCCGATGCAAATGAAGAGATGATTGAAATATTTTTAAGCCAGGCCCAAAATATTAGTAGGGACCCAAAAGGTAGAAGATGGAGCAAGAACATTATAGCTGTGTGTCTGCAGTGGTACTGCAGAAGCCCACAGGCTTATGAAGCTTTCCGAGCCAGTCAATTTTTAATATTGCCATCACCGACTATTCTTGTTCTCTATAAAAATAAGGTTAAACATGAAGTCGGATTTGATGAAAATGTGTTCATGTGGATGCATCAGGAGGCACTTAGAAAAAACATTCCAGGTGAGGGGTGGGTAGGTGGTATTATAATTGATGAAATGTCAATTCAGTCTGACATCCAAGTATGTAAAAGTGGGGATGTTGTGGAAATAGCTGGTCTTCTGGATGTTGGTGAAGAAGGGAACCTTACACATGTTATGAGAACAGGAAAAAATGAGAAGAGTCTAGGCACGCATGCCCTACAGCTGGTTTTTCTTGGTATAACTGGATTCCGTTTCCCATTTGCCCATTTCGTCACAGATGGCATACAAGCACCAGAATTATATCCGCTGTTTTGGGGGGCAGTTGATAAGCTCCAGATGTATGGATTTAATACTGTGTACACTTGTATGGATGGAGCTCAATCCAACAGAACTTTTATGAAATACAATATCGGCTAAAACTCGACAACATTTAAAACTCTATGCCCATGCAAATTTGGAGAGATGATTTTCATGATGGACATATGGCATGTAATAAAGAAGATAAGGAATAATGTTATAAAAAGTGGAATCAAACAAAACTGTACAAGAACACTAACATTACCATCTTCAGACACAATCCAATGGCAAATGTTCATAGACAGTTACCAGTGGGACAAAAACAACGCTCTCCAAATACACAGAAGGCTCACGAATGAACATATGTTCCTGTCAAGTCAGGCCAAAATGCGTAACCACCTGGCTGAAGAGGCATTGGGCTCTGATATGCTTCACTTAATGATGCAATATCAGAGCTTTCTTGGTTCAAAAGGTGCAGTGCTGAATGGAGTCATTGAGTTTTTGAGGAACACATCAAAACTCATTGACATTTTCAAAGACATGAGGCCTGTGAAATCAGTAGCAGATCCAAGGCTCAATGAACTTAAGACTGTCGGTGACTGGTTCTCCAACTGGAAAATGTCCATCGAGAACGACACCAGCATTCCTAAAAAAAAAAAGGGAAAACACTTGATGTCATACCAGTGCCACGATGACATTCAATCTTGCATCATTGGTTTCATCCAGCTTTGCAAGATGTTGTTAGTGAAACCAAACAACACCGTCTTCATAACACCAGCGCTTGTGAATTCTGATGTTATTGAAAACACGTTCAACCAACAACGGTCTACTTACAATGGAGCCAATTCAAATCCGAATGCTCTACAATACAGACGAACGTTAAACAGTATTATACTAGGACAAAATATTGTATCTAGAAAGGCCAATGCTGGAAAAGGACGTGCTGCAGCTATGCGCTATGAACCTGCGCTGAAAACACCTGGTGTAAAACGGAAAAAGACAGCAGACGTTCACAAAGACAGCTCAAAGAAAACGATCAAAGTCATCAGGATGTAAGATCAGGTACACACAATTTCATTTATACCTTTTATGCACTTTGCAGCAACTATTGTCATCAACAGGGTCCATGGAAGCACTATCCAAATACACCTTTACCGTCTCTGGTTGAGGAATGCATGCCCGCTGACTGAAGTTTAGCACTCTCAATCCATCAGAAGTTCTTGCTCTTCCCAAAGCAACCCCAAGTTGACCAGGCCTAAAAATACTTCTGCAATCAACTTCCACCCTGTTGAGAAAAATTAGAAATTGTATCAGTACAACACAGAATGAGAATATTAAATCCTTCGAATGCTGGAAAATGAGTACATAAATAATGATATTTGCACTCAATAATTTTAATTATTAGAAAAGCTCAATACAATTTGTGTTGAAACATATATTACTAACTATGGATTATATTTCACCAATGATAGAATGGAAAATTGCAAATTGGTAGAATAACAAATCAATTTGTAATGTCATAATTTTAGTTCATTACATATATGCATGCAGTTTCAAATTAAAATGATATAGGATTAATAAATGAAGGTGTTAAATGTAATGCTTCATATAAACATTATTAATGTGGTGTGTTCCTTTAATATAAGATGACCCATCATGGTATCTGTTGTATAAATTTACAAAAACTACCAATTCATACCTATCAAGTGTCATCCCTTGAGACTTGTGTATTGTCAGGGCATAAGCAAGTTTTAGTGGGTACTGTTCCCGCTCAGCAATATCCATATTTCTTCTGGGACTGAAAACTAGATAAAAATAACCAAATTATTATTTTTAACAATGTGTTTTTTTTTTGTTATTGTTTTTTTTTTTCATATTAAATACCAGTACATTTTGTAGACCTGGAAGTACAGAATATCAGCACGTGGCTAAATTTGCCACTAACAAGAAAGTACAGATATGTTGATTAATTATTATGTTAGTTCAAATATGAGCCCACCACCCCACCCCCACCTCTCCCTATCTTACAGCCATAATTGAATGCATACATTCAGTCAGTGTCAAATGAAATGGTCTGATTTGTCAAGCTGGATGAAATGCCAAACACTGTCATATTTCTTAAATCTTGTACACTGCACATTGTTGTGTTTAAAGGGACACACAGCAATCTTGAAGTGTTTGAAATGGAAGTCTCAATTTATTATATGCAATATCATTTTTACTTTTATCCTGGTTATATTTAAATAATTTATTTTTCAGTATTCACTATTTCGTCTTATTATACTATAAGTTTTAATTATTTGTGCAATAATTATAATATCAAAAATTAATAATATGCAAAAACAAATTGCTTAATATTATTCTTATAATTAATATTAATGAATGAACAAGTTATGCAGAAAAACAAGCAGGGACGCAGTGAGTTATTTCTGTGTGTCCCTTTAAACATTAATAATTATAGTATCGGTTAAAATGGTTTACCTGTAAAACGGATTCTTTTTATTGGTACTGTCAAACCAACCGAAGGAAATTCTACCACTGGTACATTGTCGTCAATATCGTACACAATCCCCCCGAGTCCATTTACTAGTTTATCTGACAAATTCCGCAGCAATATTACAGGACTGCCAATTTTCAGCCATAATATTTTGGGAGCCAAAATTTGGGACAGGTATCTCTGATCCCCACTGTCTGTTCCAACAAATTCACACATTTCTCCAGGAAAATCCATTACTTTCTCCCGATTATAATCGTCTACGAGTTCATTAGTTGCAAATAACTTTACACTATCACTATCAGTAGCATTGTTAGCTAGTAATGGTCTGTTTAGCGTTTGAATGTAACTCACTGTGTCTATTGAAATTGCACCCGACGACACCTCTTGAATGGCCTTAATCAACATCTCCTCAGACTGTCTTATAACCTCAGACAGTACAATTTTGTGAGGGAAGACTTCTTGGAAAATGTCACTCTCAAAACAAAACCGCCCTTCTTCACTGTAAAGTACATTAGGAACTGGTGGCAATTGTCTAAAATCTCCACACAATACAACCTGTATGCCTCCAAAAAGCAACTCAGGGTTTTTCAAAGAGCATACCTCATTTAAAGTTTCCAAAAATCTCTTACTCATCATAGAACATTCATCAATAATCAGGAGTTGTGTTTCCTTAATACGTTTAAATACTTCTTGATATTTGACATTATTGGTGATAATTTCTGTCAATTCAGCCGCAGCATATCTTCCATCATCGATACCGGACCACCTGTGTATTGTAGCAGGCTTCATATGTTCGGGATATACGCAGCAAGAAATTCCTGTTGTACATGTCAGTGCAACGTTCACACCCTTCTCCCTGAATTTACTGACTACTTGCTTCACAAGGAACGATTTACCTGTGCCGGCTGCACCGAGCAACACCAGATTATGCCCAGCTTCAATTAAACGCAAAGCTTCAGCTTGTGAAACATTCAGACGATCCATTTTGGCAGTGTGTTTTGCTATCCAATGTGTTTTGCTATTTCATAACACAAAAATATTGGTTTTTGCTTCGTCAACGCGAAATTCTATTGCGCCGGGCCACAGTACACTGTGTTTTCAATGGACCAATCAGCGATCAGCGAGCTGCTTAAGTACTTCCGGGTCAACAAATTGTGATGGCTTGCTGTTAATCTTTCAAAAATTCACGATAAACGTTCGCGGATTGTGGCCTCTGTGATTTAGCCTGGATGTTGTTTTAACCGGTAAGTTTAAAGAAACGTTTGATACGATACACGTACATTGCCTTTCGGCCTGGGGACGCGCTGAATATGTGTATTCAGTGGTGACTGGGGTACCGGTAATTCTGGATCAGATCGTGTCTTACCTGGGGAAATTCAACATTTCGCTGTTTGGTGTCGAAAGACACAATGATACTGAAAGAAATGTATGTGTTGGCTGTCTAGATTTATATGTTCCGTACAATTTAAGATATTGAACTTGAAAATCGGTCTAAAAATGTGCCTGTAGTAGACACAATTCGGCGCTGCATTGGTTTTGAACGGTGGTTTTCCCCTCGAACATTTGTACCTTTATATAGTATAGTAATATAGATTTTTTTTTTTTTTTTTTTTTTTTTAAATTTGTGTTTTTAATGTTTGATTAGTATTTAAGTGTAAGTCTAAGCTACTCCCCGAGTACCTGTGGTTTATACATGATTTTAACTGAAATTATTCGCTTTATTGAAATCAATCGGCAGATGACGTCAACATCAGCAACATTTGATTGACGTCATGACTCAAGGTTTATTAACACTAGCCAGATGTGCTCGCCTGGTGCTCCGAAAGTAGTTATGTACTAAAGAGTGCTAATCTTTTTTTTTCTTTAAAAACTTTTTTTAGTTCAATTTCCTGTTATTTGTATTCTGGACATGCTGTTGATATTTGATAAGGGAGCTCATCATGTTTTTGACAGTTTTTTTTATATAAATTTCAAAAGTGAAAGTAGACAGGGTACGACATTGCAAAGGGTAAAAATAGCTATGACCTTTGACCTGGTGTTAGTATACAACTGAATAAATGTTTCTTAGGAGGTATTAAACCCCCTATTTCCTTGTTGATGTTTAATAGCAGACATGTTTATTTGCACGATAAAGTAAGTTTCCCAGAATTCTAATCAGGTTTGAGTTTTTAACAGGTTGTCAACATTCTAACTTTACTATGGAAGGGGCATGGAGACTAATTTACGCTATTATAACCTCAAGATCCAGTTATTTTTGTGTTCCGAATTAGACGATTATGAATATTCTTTCGCTGGGAATTCCCAATATTTCACTCATAGAAATGTAGTAAATTGCAGTTATTATGTGCCAACGTCCCCTTGCACATATATTGCAGTTATTATAAAAGAACACGACACACACGCACTCGTAAGTCCAGACTCAACTGTACCTATACCGGTGTGGATGTCGGATCTATTGGCGGAGGGACCACACACGCACACACACAGACAGAAAGTTAGCATTGCGCGACTGTTCCCTTCACATATATAAATTGTAATTATTATCAAGATTGTAAAAGAAAGCTTCCTTATAGAAAAGAAATACTGATATCCCATTGGGAGTATTATCAATGTGCAGGGATTCCCAGTGAATACCAAATCTGATCCCATTAAATCTGGTTTAACTGGGATTCCTACTTACATGTAAATATGAATGAGATCCCACTTATCTGGGATGTGGGATTTCCATCAGACCGGGATTCCACATTAATCCCACTGGGAGAATTTGCTGGGATTCCCAGTTAATACCACTTGGACTGGGATTCCCACTTAAAATTCTCAGTTTAACCATATATTACCTCACTTGGATATTGTGCTGGGATCGACTGATATCCCACTTGATCCTGATTGCTTTAAAGTGTGAAATTCTGAATATGTTCCCAATAAAACTGGGATGTCTTTTTGGGATTGGCCATTTAATATTCAAATGCAAACCTTGTGGCAGGAGATGCCAGGTATTGGTTGAAATGCCAGAGCTGTAGATAATTTCTGACTGCATTGAGTATTTACTTATTAGGCCATCTTTAAAGTTCTCCGGCCATGTTTTGTTTCATGAACATGTTTATGTTTATTTTAATCGAAATCAATACACAACATTAGATATTTACAATTCACACATTGCAATATCTGTGAAAAGCGAGAATACGATTTTATTTGATGACGTAGAAAACTTTGAACAGGTAAATTAATCCACAGGTAAATGTATTTATCAATATCTGGCATAGTTGTGCAGCTATACAATTCAGATTTACCTCATTTCCCCGTGCAGTCACGCAGTGGTAAAAGTAGTATCTACGTCATGCAAATAGTACCTTTGTTTTACATACAACTTAGTAGTGGTTTACCAACTAAAACGGCAGCTATCTCAACTTTTTTTTGAAAATTTAAGGGACTTCTTTATTATTGTTTGGGGAATCCCGTCGCAAATCGCATCAATATTAGGTATATATATTGTTAATTGTAATTTTTGTTATAATAATATAAATCAGTCTAAAATGAAAGCATAACATTAATGAGATACATTAATGTATAATACAGACAGAACACTATGTTTTGTAAAATGCTTTCACCTCTGTCAAAGTACTCTGTAAAAAAAAAGTTCTACCTACCCTACTCATTTAGAACATTTTGGGTCGGACAGCAAATCAAATGTTTTTTAAGGATGGCCTTTGATTCAAAATGAATGGATAACAAGGAACACGTTTAGAGCAAAAATCATTTTACATATTTAATGCTTTCAAAATTGGATGTGAATTACTTAATAACAATTATAAGAAACAGCCATTCTGATTAAATGGATATTAAGTTAAAAGAAACACTGTATGGCCTTTGTTCTTACTATAAGACACATGTTTCTAAAGGACAATTATCATCATGTAAACATGCAATAAAACGGTTCCACATGACAAAACATACAAATATAATAAGCATGAGTTTTAAAAAATTGGAGTATTTGTTTAAAGTAGATATACAAGAGCCAAACATGTGTACACCGTTTAAACTAATCCAAACTCTATAGGCACAATATTGTAAGAATAACTATTTATCAAATTGTTGCCTGCTCAACATTTTAGAATTCACGATATTTAATTCATACTAACTAATTCATATAACCTCAAAACAGATTTACTTACATATGCTTGCTGCTTAATAATGCATAGACGCTAGCTATGTGACATTGTATCTCAGTTGTACTAAGAAATCGGAGATCATTTTGTTTTGTGAGTTGCAATTTTGACAGCTGTCCGCCATTTTTGATTCCAGTTTCTGTCACCGGTCAAGGCACGCATGTAAAATTCTACCCCTTAAATTAATTCCATCTTATTGTCACAGAACAGACTCTTATTATCATGAACTTTCATAGATTTTATATTAAACCATGTTTATTGTATTAACTTTTATGAATTCTTTGAAATAATACTGTCAACCTTAACAAACGCTTACGTTACTGTCATCGTCTGAATTTCCGTGGACTGGAATTGTTTAACGTACTTAAACTATAGTTCTAAAGGCTTTACCTGATAAAGTTGAGTATCAGCATGTTCGACTCTATTGATGTATAATAGTATTTGTCATCTGTTGTATATTTATTGTATAACTGTTGAGAAACTGAGGCCACAGACCTAGTAACAATATTAATATGTATGTGCTGAGGCCTTTCTTAATATTGGCTCATGAATATTCATAGATTTAAGTTTCATCAAAATCCTTCAAGAGGTTTCAGAGAAGATGTCATTTTTAACCATTTCCTATATAACTATATGTAAACTTTGAGTCGCCGTGGCGGCCATTTTATATTAAACCATGTTTATTGTCTTAACTTTTATGAATTCTTTGAAAAAATACTGTCAACCTTGACAAACGCTTACGTTACTGTCATCGTCTGAATTTCCGTGGACTGGAATTGTTTAACGTACTTAAACTATAGTTCTAAAGTCTTTACCTGATAAAGTTGGGTATCAGCATGTTCGACTCTATTGATGTATAATAGTATTTGTCATCAGTTAAATATTTATTGTATAATTGTTGAGAAACTGAGGCCTTTCTTAATATTGGCTCATGAATATTCATAGATTTTCCAGAACGAGGCTACGTGAGCACAAATTACTAAGCAAATACTGAGTCCATGGTGATAACATGAGTCCATGGTGATAACATGGCTGCCTCCTACAGTGAAAGGGACCTTGATCTGGTTCCCCCACTTACCTTTTCATTTGTTGAAAATCACATCAAATCCAGTAAAAAGTCTTCTGGTGATAAATCCATCAACAAGGGATTTAACTATTTCAATGAAGGTTATATCCAGGACTTGAAAGGTGAGTAAACGTTTTTATAGTCTATGTTCTCACTCATATTCATTTACACATAAATAAAATCCCTTTCCAAACCCCTGTTAATTCACCTCATGCACAGTTTCAGGCCATACTTATTAACTATCTGTTGGTTACAATTTCCAAACGTTTGTTCAACTGTACTATTAGATAGCCCAAAGTGTCAGTAAACGTATGATAAACAAACACTTTATACAGGGGACCTTATCCAATTAATTTCAGCTGCATGTGGTTTATAATATGCCAGCCAACAAACTGGAGTACCGTATTCTCTGTAATAATTCCCTCAGTTGATGATTTTGAAATATATGAGTTGGTGAAAATATGCTATTATTGTGCCATCGAAACAAATCCATATCATATCATATCAGATCAGAACGATAAGAATATAAAAGAATAGACAGAGAAAAGAACATAAAGTAAAAAAAAATAGACTGCCCGTTGCCAACCATTTATTATTATAATGTGTTATTATTATTATTATAATTATTTAAACACCATCATCATACATATTTTCCAGTTAAACTATTAAATGAGGGCTGCCAGGTGACTGGAAAATGTTACAGGTCACAAAGGAAAAATGAAGACCCACATCAACTGACAGTAATGAGTATTTATTTTTAAGCATGTTGCATGCAAATTTAAAAAAAAGTGCTATATGTAACAACATGCAAAACAATAAAGCATTCATTACTTTTTCAATATTGATACAAATCATATAGAAATACCTAGATATGAAGTAAATCAAAATCATTCTAAATATTGTTAGATTGCATCATAACTAACTATTTTTTCTGGTTTCTTTCAGATACATTTCCTGTCAAGAACTGCACCAGACGCAGTTATTTATTTTGCATATTGCACCTGCCCAGTTGGACCCTCTGGTTTGTGCGGTCATATTGTAGGAGTACTCCACCAACTGGCAAAGTTAAAAACATTAGAACTAAAGGCTTTACCAGAAGACATTGCAAAAACCTCTCAGCCACAAACACACCATTTACCGAGGGGGCAAAAAATACAAGGAAAGCCAGTTCAATAATTGGAAGTGAGTGGTTATTCCAAAGCCAGCACATCAATTGACTCTATACCAAGGGCAGTGAAAAGCACGCTATATAACCCTATTCGTGGAGAAGGTGTAGACTGGAAAAGGGGTTTCAATGAACTGAAAGAAGTAGACAGCCAAATGCTGATCCTTCCAGCACTGGAACTGCAAAATGTACCTCAGGTTGGCAGTAAATTTGGTTTAGTACCAAATGGCTCTGTTCTGAGCTACCAACAAAAAATTGAGAGTGACTGCATCATAAACTTGTATGATGGGGCTCGTTTTCCAGATTTGCCTTTTTCAAATGTTATGGAAAACCGACTTAGAACTGTATTGACAGTCAAACAAACTACAACAATGGAAAACCCGAAACTTTCAATGTCTGAAGTAAATAAGTTTGAAAAGCAGACAAGGCTGCAAAGTCAGACGCCCTGGTGGTACAGGATACGAAAATATCGAATCACAGCGTCAACGATTGGGGACATATACAAGCGCAGAAAAGATCACGATACTCTTGCTGAAAGGCTAAAGTCCACACGACATGTAACAACACAGGCCATGCGACAGGGATTGGCTTCTGAACCTACAGCCGCAACATCATATGCAAAAATCAAACAGAATAAAGTAAACTTATATCCATCAGGAGTAGTTGTAAGTGTATGGTCTCCATGGCTGGCTGCAAGTCCTGACAGAAAAGTGTACAATCCAAACATGGTGCCTCCATTTGGATTACTTGAAATAAAATGCCCCCAAGTAGGCAGTGTGCTTGAGACCAAGTATCCGTCTAAAGATCCAGAGGGCCAGACGAAACTTAAGAGGAATCACAACTATTACTATCAAATTCTAACTCAGCTAGCCGTCACAGGTCTGACATGGTGCGATTTGTATGTTTGGTGCCCCAATGACTACCACTTAGAAACAATCTACTTCAACCAAGACATATGAAACGAAGTAAAAGACAAAGTTGATCAGTTTTACTTTAGCCACTTTCTGTGAAGAAAAACAACAACAACTGAACATGTTCAATCAAATTCTCTAACGGACCAGGCTTGGACTAGTGGTCCCTTGAAATTAGCAAGCAGACATGCAACTGTCCATAACTGGTTTATTGAACCAGAGAGTGAAAGGGGAATCTCAGAGTCAAACAGATGGTTCTCTTTTATGCGTTGATTCATTCTTTCAATGTGAATTCTTAATTTTGGAATGTGTTCAGTGTTTTCTATTTCACTCACATTAAACTGTTGCATTTTACTAAGAAAATCTGGAATGTTTAATGTTGCCCCCTTTTCAGCCAAAACCTTTTTCAATAGAAAACCTTTGTCTGCCATTATATCATCCCCTTGTTCAATTAGATCCAACAGGCCAGATAATCTTGTTATTTCAATATCTGACATACACCCTGTATACAGAGAAGACACAAAAGTTACTTCTCCATGAGGGGCGATCCCAAGCAGGCATTTGAATGTATTTGCTCCTTTGTAGCTTGAGTACGACTGAGAATTCAATACCAGAGAAGATGGATGTTGTGTTCTTATTTCAGTACAATCAATGATCATTCTCGTATTTGGATATATATTCTTAAAACAGTCTAGCATTAACCGTTGAATAGATTGCTTTGGCAGCCAAGTAGGAATAGATCCTAGGACAAAGTATACAAAGTTTGCCCTTGTCACTATTTTCCGACTGACAATTGCCACAGAACAATTAAAACGTACACCTAAATTTTGTTCAAGAAGTCCTGCTCTTAAACGTCACAAAAACATAAAGAACTCATCAATTAAGAGCATACCCCTTTTCCTTCCAGCCAAACTAATTGTTTCACTACCTTGGTAGTAGGCACTCTGCATGTTTTGTGCCGTTGGCTGAATGCATGTAAAAAATGCAACAAAAGTTAAATATGTAGAGAAAATACAGTGTAGAATGAAATAAGGTTGTTGTCATTAGCAAATCTGTTTAATCCAAATCTCTCTACTTGTAATTGTTTCTGCAAACGTTCGCACTCTTCATTTGTCTGCCTCACTTGATCTTCTAACTGTTCTATTCTGTTTTGTTTTATGACCAGTTCATCAGGGATGTTGTTTTCTAGTGCCTGTACTATATCTGGCACAATCTCATATGCATGGTCAGTTTCACTGATACGGCAAAAAAGCAAACAAATTATCTGCAAGTTTCCTTTTTCTATTTTATTTTAAACAAACTGTTCAAGACTGTTTCTTTGCAATAGCATTTTTCTCTCTCATCATTTTAAGAACATGCAGTCTTCCAAAATTTTGTGATGTGCCAGTGATGTTTTGTTTCTCTCTCAGAAAATTACTTTTTTAACTGTTCTATTATAGTATAGAAACGTTTTTGTTTTTTATTTGCATTAAATTATATATTGATATATATTCTGGTAATTCATCATGACTGGCAAGTATTTTTCTCTTCAAAGTTCTCCTTGGGGTTTTCTGGCTGCTCCAGTCAAAGATCGAAGGCACCGTATCTGTTTTCAAACGTTTTCGGACAGTGGTCCACGTCTTGTAACCTTTCATTTTAAAGTGTTTTGAGCACACTACTGTGTCTTGGTTTATCTGGAGAAAAAGAAAACATTTATTCTTGGTGGGTAACTGATAGATCAAACATGGGAATGGTATTTTATAGCCCAAATTGTCAACCGACTCATCTCAGGTTTATTTCAGAGCATACGGTAAAGACAATATATGATGCAGCTGTATATTTATAATTGTGTAACAGTGTAAATAGTACATTAGCACATGGTGTAGAATGCAGGAATAAAAGTTTTTTGTGCAATGTGTGTTAATTTTCTTTGGGATATTCAGCGAAAGGCATGAACTGCATATATAAGTATATACATATGTGCATGTAAACAAAGGGTACATGTATAAACTTACTGTGACTAATGGTCCTTCATCTGTTCTTATTTTGATTATCCACTGTTATCTCAGGACCTGATCCTTTGGGATTTTATGAAAATGTAAACTTTTATCATATCTTGAATCTGATGTACAGTTTGGTACACAACAATGCTGAGCAGACTTCCCTTTCTTAGTAGATACCATGTTAGCAGCCATTGCTTGGGGCAACAACCAGCTGTTGTTATGCTCACTTAGCCTCGTTTTGGAAATGGAATTTCTGGCATGCATATAATTTGAGAATGGGCTAATGGTGAGCAGGTGCTCCCAGCCCGGCTTGACTGGATCACCGGTTGCGATATGATAAGGTCCACTGTATAAAGTGTTTGTTTATCATACGTTTACTGACACTTTGGGCTATCTAATAGTACAGTTGAACAAACGTTTGGAAATTGTAACCAACAGATAGTTAATAAGTATGGCCTGAAACTGTGCATGAGGTGAATTAACAGGGGTTTGGAAAGGGATTTAATTTATGTGTAAATGAATACGAGTGAGAACATAGACTATACAAACGTTTACTCACCTTTTAAGTCCTAGATATAACCTTCACTGAAATAGTTAAATCCCTTGTTGATGGATTTATCACCAGAAGACTTTTTACTGGATTTGATGTGATTTTCAACAAATGAAAAGGTAAGTGGGGGAACCAGATCAAGGTCCCTTTCACTGTAGGAGGCAGCCATGTTATCACCATGGACTCATGTTATCACCATGGACTCAGTATTTGCTTAGTAATTTGTGCTCACGTAGCCTCGTTCTGGAAAATCTATGAATATTCATGAGCCAATATTAAGAAAGGCCTCAGTTTCTCAACAATTATACAATAAAAATATTTAACTGATGACAAATACTATTATACATCAATAGAGTCGAACATGCTGATACCCAACTTTATCAGGTAAAGACTTTAGAACTATAGTTTAAGTACGTTAAACAATTCCAGTCCACGGAAATTCAGACGATGACAGTAACGTAAGCGTTTGTCAAGGTTGACAGTATTATTTCAAAGAATTCATAAAAGTTAAGACAATAAACATGGTTTAATATAAAATGGCCGCCACGGCGACTCAAAGTTTACATATAGTTATATAGGAAATGGTTAAAAATGACATCTTCTCTGAAACCTCTTGAAGGATTTTGATGAAACTTAATCACATTGATATTTGGGATAGTCCGTCTCAGAATTGTGTTTTTCGCGGCCGCCAGTCATCGAAGATGGCCGCCATGGCTAAAACTAGGTCAAATTTAAGGAAATTTCAAACGACATCTCCGAAACCACTTGTTACATTCTACTGAAATATCATTTACATGTTCCTTGGGTTGGCCTCTATCAAGTTTGTGTTTTTCGTTATCGTCGAATAATCATAATGGCCGCCACTTCGACTCAAAGTTTACATAGAGTTATATAGGAAAAGGTTAAAAATTACATAATCTCTGAAACCTCTTGAAGGATTTTGATGAAACTTAATCACCATGATATTTGGGATAGTCCCTCTGAGATTTGTGTTTTTCGCGGCCGCCAGTCATCCAAGATGGTCGTCATGTCTAAAATTAGGTCAAATTTAAGGACATTTCAAACAACATCTCTTCCGAAACCACTTATTGCATTCTTGTGAAATATCATAAACATGTTCATTGGGTTAGCCTCTATCAAATTTGTGTTTTTCGTTATCGTCGAATAATCAAAATGGCCGCCACAGCGACCCAAAGTTTACATAGAGTTATATAGGAAAACGTTAAAAATGACATATTCTCTGAAACTGCTTTAAGGATTTTAATGAAACTTAATCACAATGATCTTTGGGTCAGTCCCCCTCAGATTTGAGTTTTTGGGGCCTCCAATCACCCATGATGGCCACCATGGCTAAACTTAGGTCAATTTTAAGGACATTTATCAAACGACATATTACCACTTATTCCATTCTATTTAAATATCATATGTTGGCCTCTATCAAGTTTGTGTTTTTCGTTGTCGTCAAATATTCAAAATGGCCACCACGATAAGCCACAGTTTACATAGAGTTATATATAGGAAACATGTTTCTTGGGTTGGCCTCACATCATACAAGTAGAGCGTCTACAGGCCCTCTTGGGCCTCTTGTTAAATCACACGACCAAACCTCTTAACGCACATTTATGTCTTGAATATCCTTAAATCGTACCAAACTATTAAAATCCTCATTGTAACCTTCCATTTGACTAATGCTTGTTTCTTTTTGTAATCACGTCGTTTTACTTTTTCAATTCTGAATATTTATTGATCAGCTTTTAACATTTTCAATTCATAGAAGCTACCATCAATGTTTTGGTTGTTCAAATCTTTTTTTTGTACGTCACAGGATTTGTATATTGAATTTCATCAATAACAAATATTTCTTCATTCCAATTTGGAGTATAACCTTTTTCAAACGTTCTTTTATATTTGCTAATTCTAACCTTGTCTCCTATTTTGAACTTTGGCAAATCTTTATTAATTTTCATCTTTCCATACAAGTTGAAATACACTATTCCTTTATTTTTTACATCACTAGCCTCAATCGGCGTCATTTTAATACTCCGATGTTTTGTGTAATTGTATTTATCGACCATCGCCTGTAGCACATCTAAATATGTATTTGTATTGTTCGCTGTAAAATATTTCCACATCCTCTCTTTCAATGTTCTATTAAATCGTTCAATTACTACAGCTTTTCCGAAATTAAACGTGTGATACATTTTAATATTATTATCATCAAGAAATGCTTAAATGTTTTATTATAAAATTCCACATTTTGGAAAGCTTTAGTAATTTCTATACCAGTTTTATTCGGAACTAGCATAACCCAAGCAAATTTACTAAATACATCAATAACAGTGAGCAGGTATTTGACACCTTTATTATATTTTGAAAACGATCGCATATCAACCAAATCAGCCGACCATATTTGATCTATTTCATTAACAATCACGCGGCGTTGAGTGAACTTTCTTCGTATAGGTTTATGAAGCTCATCGGCTAGCTTATCAGTCCATCTGAACGCCTTTTCTTGTTTTTTGGCAATAAGTCTAACTTGAATGATTACAGTTATTGCACTCCGCACTTCCTCTCATTGCCCTCTGTCATTGTATGAAGTTCCATTGCAGTCCCATCAGTAGTTTTGAAGACATGCTCCGGACAAACATTCTAAATATAAAAAAGGGCAATAACTCTAATTTCAATTAAGACAGAGTTACGGCTCTTGCACTCTTCACTTCCTCTCATTGCCGTCTATCATTATGAGAAGTTTCAGTGTAGTCCCCTCAGTAGTTTTCAAGACATGCTCAGGACAAAAATGTGACTGACGTACGGAAAATTCTAAGTATAAAATTACATTCAAGGTATGACTGCGGCAATTAGGGAGTACCTTCAAAATCTGAATTTTGCACATCTGGCCATCAGCTTAGAAAACCCAGTTTGCCCATTAGCAGTTTCTCTCATAACTGGAACAAAAAAGGGCTGTCGCCCTATTTATGAAGTTTTAAATAAATCAGGTGTGCAGCCAACATCTGTTGCAAAATGGGGTCAATACGGTTTAAATATAGACAGAGATTGGAATAAACTATTTAAAATACCTTTCATTTGCACAAAAATACAAAGTTACCATGGTTTCAAGTAAAATGAATCACAGAATTACTGCCACAAACCTCCTTCTGACAAAAATGAAAATAAAAAATGACAATTCATGTAGTTTTTGCACTGATACTTCAGAAACCATTACTCATCTATTTTGGGAATGCAGAATTTCAAAAACATTTTGGGATCATTTCAAGCTTACTTGCACAGAAAAGAATATAAAAATTCAACCGGAATGGACTATGAAAATTATTATTTTTGGTTCCATTCAATATGACATTGTTTTAAATAAATTACTTCTACATGCAAAATACTTCATATATAAGTGCAAGTTAGATGGGAGATTGCCATTCTTTGAACATTTTAAACAACAAATTAGATACCTATATCATACTGAAAAGATAAACGCTATTAAAAATAATCAAGTGGAAAAATTCGAAAAGCCCTGGTTGGCATATAAACCCCTTTTTTACTAATCGGATCCTTTTACGTTAAATGTTACTCTGTACTTTTAAGTAAATAACAACGACAAAAACACCAGAAATTGTACTTACTTGTTAATATATTGTTGCACTACGTTTTTTCCCACTGTTCCCATTGAGTAAAGAAGAGTCACATCTCCATAGAAACATCTTGTCCTCTTTTTTTATAAATATATATATGTATTTTCCTCCACAACTTTTTGTCCCAGAATATAATAGGAAAACTCAGTGAAGATATTACATAGAACTGGTATAAAGTCACATGTATGTCTCATTGTTCTAATATTGTGAGTGTCTATGTAACATAACTTTCTTTCAATAATAAATATATGTAAATCATCCACTGGGTTTTTTGAAAAGAAAAGTTTGTTTGCAATTTTAGAATGAATGCAAAAAAATAATAAATAAGTAAAGTTTATCATTTGAAGATTGTGAAATTAACTTTCATCCAAATTTTTAAGGAATACATGCCAATCATGACATATTATTCACTGAAGATATTTTGAAATATATACATCTTGCTATGCCTCCCTTTAAAAAACCTGGCCAATATTCATATTTGCACTCATACTGAAATCGTAAAGAAAGAAAAAAACTCCCCATTCGTTTATGTCTATATTAAGATATGCTTTAGTCTAGCTTCTGTAAATATTTGTTGTATTGTATTTAAATACATATTTGACGCATATTTTATCATATAACTGTACGGTTTGCTGAGGGGTGGCCCATTCCAACCCTCACAAACCTATGACGGGGTGAATAAATGGATCACCATTAATTTGGTGATTGAAATTTAAAAAAAAAAGTATAAAATTACATAGGGCAATAACTCTAATTTGAATGATGACAGAGTTACGGTTCCTGCACTCTGCACTTCCTCTCATTGCCCTCTATCAATGTTCCAAGCTTCATTGCATTCCCTTTAATACTTTTTGAGTTATGGTCCGGACTAGAAAGTGTGATGGGAAGCTGGCTTGAGCAGTTATGTTGTAGATTTATCTCACTGTAGATTTATCTCACTGCTGACTTTTTGGCATTAAAACCTGTATTAAAGTGAAGAAAATGGTATCGTCTTGTGTCTAAAGGTTATGGCTACAATGTCATGAAGAAAAAACAGGAAAGTATTATACTGAATTGGACTTATTAATGATCTTAGTTTTTTTCATCAAAATCCTTTGTTTGGATGTTCACATTTTAATTCATATATATTGTGACACTCTCCCTAGTGGATTAAAGGATTAACCAACCGTGTAAAGTGCATCATGAGTAAGAGTGAGCTCATAAAGCCAGCCAATGCATTGGCAAAGGGAAATATTTGTGCCTCGGGCAGTAGGCAACCACCACAAAAGCGAACACTTTCTGATGTATCCCCCAATTGCAGTGCTGAGGAGATCACACTTATTGGACATCAAATGGAGGATTTAACACAAGACATGAAGAGTGTTAGGGGAGAACTCAAAAGGGTGTTGGAAAACGATCAAATGGAGATGTTCATAAAAGAAACAGTCGCCAAAATAATTTCGGAACTCAATGAGAATAAAGAGTTAATGATTGAAATGAAAGTAGAAGAAAAAACAAAAGTGATGTCAGAAAAAGTGATGGGCATTGAGAGTGAAAATAAACAGTTAAAGAGTGATGTAATGAGCCTCAAATCTCAGCTTACCACCATGAAAACAAAAAGCCAGGAAGCTGATACTACGTCCAAGGAGGCTATACTACGTCCAAGGAGGCTATGTGTAAAGCTAACTACAATGAGCAATATTCTAGAAAAAATAACATTAAAATCCTAAATATCAAAGAAACACTGAATGCAACAAAAGAAGATTTGACTTCCAATGTCTGTGACATGCTCCACAAAAATGTTGTCACACTCCAGCCATCGAAGATAGTCGCCATCCACCGAATCCCAGGAAAAACGGGTCAAGCCAGACCTCTACTCATAAAACTGAACAACAACAATGAGAAGACGAACATTATGAGGAAGAGGTCTAACCTCAAACAAATGGGTCACCGTCTTATTTACGACGTCACAAAACTCAACGCACAACTCATCACGGGCCTGTGGAATCACAAGGATATTGACCAGGCCTGGTACTATAACGGGTCCATTTATGGGAAGACCGGGAAAGGAACACGACACAGATTTGATCTATTTGATGACATCGCGACTATTGTGCGGAAGTGAACAATTACCAATTTCTGCGGACAGTAACTGATGATGATTTTTTTTAAGCTTTTTGTTTAGGAATAATTACACTGAATCATACCATTTAATACATGAACTAAAATTTAAACACAAATAACTAGATTATACATGTAGGTTGTATGGAAGTTGTGTGTTAGTTTTATATTGATTCTTTGAATGGAATAGGTATTATTTTCAGCTTATTTTCAGCTTGTGATAGTCAGTAGACAGTTAATTGAAAAAGTAACAGTTATTTACTCTGAGTGAAGTACTTTTAAGATTTGACAATAACAGATGTATTGTTATACAGTTACAGTTAAATAATTATAGACTTTACCAGACCAAATATAATTTATTATGAATAACAGTGATTTGAGGATTTAAAACATGGATGATATTAACATTTAAGTGACTGTGAATATTGAGGTTGATTATTAATATATGGATACTTTATATTAAAGACATACAAGTCTGTAACGGATTATTTAAAAAAGTGAGTATTCTGACTTTAAAAGTTTGTTGAAATTATTATTATTATTTATTCATTTTAACATATGAAAAAAACAAGTATAATATTTTCAAAATTATTTTACCGGGGTGTTTTCCAGCTTTATATTGGAGTATTCAACTCGTTTTTTGTACTCTAGCTACAAAATAATTGTTTTAGAGCAGTTCATTAGATGTTAGAAAAGTGCAGCCCTTAGAGTTTGTTTTTTTTAAATGATATACTTATTAAGTTTATCGTCTTAATTAATTCAAACATTATGTTAACACATAACAGGTATTTCCAAAGTCAGTCCTTGTTTTTGTTATGATGCAGGCACTTTTCATTTTGCTTTTTTGTTCGCATGTTTATTTTCTTTCAAGTTGCATGTACTGTATGGGACATTCGCTCTGTTTAGGTCATATTTTTATTATTGGTCTTTAGTGCTGAATGATGGAGGCTAAAATTTTGTCAGTTAATTGTCAGGGTCTTGGCTCTATTGAAAATCGTTTAGATGTATTTAATTACTTGAAATCGAAACAGTTTAATATATATTGCCTTCAAGATGTTCATTCAACAAAAGCTACTGAAAAATGTATTCGATCACAATGGGGTTATGATTGCATATTCAGCTCGGGTAATTCAAATGCCAGAGGGGTTGCAATATGGTTTAATAAAGATTTAGAATACACTTTACATAACCATATATCTTGCTCTGAAGGCAATTTTATTTTAGCAGATTTAACTGTTGATAATAACAGATTTACATTAATTAATATATATGGTCCAAATAATGACTCTCCTGTTTTTTATGAAAATATTGCATCACTATCAGAGACTATTAATAATGATAAAATGATATGGTATAGCGATTTTAACCTAGTACAGAATCCTAAAATTGACTACTACAATTATAAATATGTAAATAACAAAAATGCTCACGAAAAGATTTTGGAAATAAAAGAAAAATAGAACTTTATTGACCCTTTTAGGGAAAATCCTTTTAGGGAAAATTGTCCATTTCTAAAAAGATATACATGGAGAAGAAAAAATCCATTAAAACAGGCACGTCTTGATTTTTTCCGGATTATTGAAAATTGATTACTATCCGTAAACAAACGTACAATAGAATCAAGTTATCGCTCTGATCATTCTATGATAATCCTTAACCTTACTTTTATACAGTTTAAAAAAGGGAAACGTTATGGAAACACAACAATTCTCTTCTAAAAGACATAGATTATTTAAATATTATAAACGATAAAATAAATGACATTAAAATACAATATGCGCTACCGGTTTATAACTTGGATAACATAAATAATATTTCAAATAATAATGTACAGTTTGTCATCAACGATCAACTATTTTTAGATACACTTTTAATGAAATTAAGAGGGAAATATATTTCATATTCCAGTTTTAGAAGGAAAGAAAGTGAAAGAATAGAGAAAAAAGTCCTCAAAAATATAGAAAAAACTAGAGCACAACCTTACACCAGAAAGTCTGAATCAATTAGAAGATTTAAAAGAAACATTGTTCAATTTACGAAAACAAAAAATGCAAGGTCAAGAGCATGTTTTATCGAAGACGACGAAAGACCAACTAGCTATTTCTGCAATCTTGAATCTTATAATTACACTAGCAAAAATTATACCAAAAGTTGAAAAAGATGACGGTACCTTAATTACAGATCAATTTGAAATTCTTGAAGAAACAAAATGCTTTTATGAATCTTTATATTCTAGCAGAGATACCAACTTACTGGATATATATTTAGATAGGGAACTTTCAAATTATGATATTCCCAAGCTTTCTTCAGAGGAATCAAACTCTTTTGAAGGAACAATAACTTTTGAACAAGCAACTTTATCGCTGAAAAAAACGGCCAACAATCGTAGTCCCGGTTCCGGTGGATTAAGCACAGACTACTTTAAAGTATTTTGGAAGCATTTAGGACAATTTCTTGTACGGGCAATACATTTTGGTTAATTAAATGGAGAATTATCTATAACTCAAAGAGAGGGGATAATTACTGGGCATACCAAAGGATAATAAACCTCGTAAAACTACAGACCTATCTCATTATTAAATTGTGTTTATAAAATTGCATCTGGTGCTATAGCCAACAGAATTAAGCTACTTTATACAAACTTATAAATGAAGATCAGACAGGTTTTATAGCGGTGCGATACTTGGGAGAAAATACAAGACAGCTTTTTGATATCATGCACTTTACTGAAGAAAACAAGAGGTCAATGACCTTGAAGCTCTACTGATTGATTTTGATTTCAGGAAGTAGTCGCTACAAACTTATTTTTTAAAAATCTATTTTTAGCTGTGGCGGTCATCTTGAATTTCTGGCCGATCTGCAAATTTTGCTAGGATCAATTAGACATTAAGAGCTAGATTCCTGTAAAGTTTCATGAAATCCGCCAAGTAGTTTCAGAGGAGTAGTCGCTACAACTTTTTACTATATAACTCTATGGAAACAAAGATGGCCGCTGGCAGCCATGTTTAACGTCGAATCAAAGCGATTTTTGACAAGAACCAACATCATGTCATGCTGATCATTTTAGAAAAAGTCCCATATCAATATCACTTATAGTTTTCAAGAGTAGTCGCTACAAACTTGTATTTTTAGCCGTGGCGGCCATCTTGAATTGACCTGAAATTTTGTGAAGTTTCATGAAAATCCGTCAAGTAGTTTCAGAGGAGTAGTCGCTACAAGTTTTCATTATAGAACTCTATCAAAACGATTTTCGACAAGGACTAGCATCATGTCATGCTGATCATTTTAGAAAAAGTCTCATATCAATATCACTTAGAGTTTTCAAGAAGTTTTCAAGAAGTAGTCGCTACAAACTTGTTTTTTAAAAACCTATTTTTAGATTTGGCGGCCATCTTGAATTTCACATCAACATGAATTTTTGCTAGGATCAACTAGACTTCATGGGCAACATTTCTGTAAAGTTTCATGAAAATCCATTCAGTTATTTCAGAGGAGTAGTCGCTACAAAAAAAAGTTTACTGACGGACAGACAGACGGACGCCGAACCAAGGCATAGGCTCTGCTGATCTCTGATCAGTCGAGCTAATAATATACCAGGATTAATTCTATTACTAATAGTAGATTTCGAAAAGGCATTTGACTCACTATCTTGGGCTTTTATTCATAATTTTTTTATGGATTTGGTATTTCCATTATTTCATGGGTTAAAGTTTTATACAAAAATGCAAAACTTTCTATAACCAAGGGGGACATGTATCATCGTCTTTTACAATAAATAGGGGATGCCATCAAGGAGACCCATTATTACAGTATATCTTCATCTTGTGTGCAGAAGTTCTCGCTATTAAAATCAGAAACAACAAAAATATTAAAGGAATAACAATAGGAAATACCGAATTTAAATTTTCACAATGTGCAGATGATGCCTCAGTAATATTAGACGGCTCAAATACTTCTCTAAAACGAAACGCTTAATGAGTTATCTTACTTTGCAC
>JAWPHD010018427.1:0-39972 GCA_037043455.1 Cyrtodaria siliqua | reverse complement strand
GTATATGTTTCCTCCTCCCAACCCCGCTGCCTCTCGTTCCTCTCCCCCCCCTGGGATGGTATATACTAGCTATATAATTTCTTATTCTCTGAAAAATCGAATAGTCGAGCTGCGCTGTTCTCCGACAGCTCTTGTTTGTGTTTGTGATGTCTTATTTGGCCTTTTATTCATCTTTAAATTTGTTCTTTGTTTCTGTGTGTGTTTGTGGTTCATACTGTCGTCCTTGAATGCTGCTTTTCCTGTTCGATTTTTATATCTATATTTACCAGATTGTTACTATCAATGAAAGCTCAGACGAGTTTGTAAACCAGCCAGATTGGACCAGTAATAGCAGAGTTATGGCCCTTGATTTAGTTTAAAATCTTATATTTGCCTCTTTATGATGATGATAGGGCCTTCATTTTTCATCCGATCTTTACCAAACTTTACCAGATTGTTAGTATCAGTGAAAGCTTGGACAAGTTCGAAAACCAGCCAGATTGGAAAATTTACACCGGATTTATGGCCCTTGATTGTCTGAAATATGCTATAGTTTGCCCTCATTAAGACGGAAGGGCCTTCATTTGGCCGGATTGAATGATTTTTGGCAGAGTTATGGCCCTTTAAATGTTTTAATACACAAACTTTGTCTATACTAGTTCTCCTGAACCCCTCGCCAGATTTCAACGAAACTGCAGGGATGATCAGCACTAAGCCCAGTTGTGCATATCACCGTCGCGTTCCGGTTTACAGATTTTTTTATTGAGTTATGACCCTTTAAAAGTTTTTGATACACAAACATTTTCCGGGCTTGTTTTCCTAAACTCCTGGCTGGATTTCAACGAAACTTGACAAGGATGATCAGTATCAAGCCTAGTTGTGTGTGTCATCGCCATATTCCGGTTGAATGATTTTTGGCAGAGTTATGGCCCGTTTAAGGTTTTAATATGTACACAAACTTTGTCCAGATTAGTCTCTTCTGAACTGCTTGCCGGATTGCAAAGAATCTTGGTGGGGATGATCAGTACCAAGCCTAGTTGCACCAGTCCTGTCATTGCCATGTTCTGGTTGAATGATTTTTGGCAGAGTTATGGCCCGTTTAAGGTTTTAAAACACAAACCTTGTCCAGATTAGTCTCTTCTGAACTGCTTGCCAGATTGCAACCAATCTTGGTGGGGATGATCAGTACCAAGCCTAGTTGCACCAGTCCTGTCATTGCCATTTTTTGGTTGAATGATTTTTGGCAGAGTTATGGCCCGTTAAAGGTTTTAATACACTAACATTGTACAGACTAGTTCTCCTGAATCTCTGACTGGATTTCAACGAAACTTGGCAGGGATGATCAGTACCAAGCCTAGTTGCGTATTTCATCACCATGTTGCAGTTGAATTATTTTTGAATGAGTTATGGCTGCTATATACATAAATTTTATCTTTAGCCAGTAGAGCGTCCATAGGCCCTCTTGGGCCTCTCGTTCTTTTTGTCTTCTTATTCTACAATAAATTTAAATATATTAATGATGCATTAAAATTAGCAATATGCAGAAATATTTTGCTTTATGCTATTCTTATAATTAATATTAATGATTGAACAAATGAAAGTTATGTAGAAAACTAACAGGACACTGCAAGTTTTTACAAACTCAAGATTGCTATGTGTCCCTATAAGAACTGCAGATCTCTGCAGTGCTTGACAATGGCATGTCTGATGAGTAACATCTCATCTGCCTCTGAGGTCGCAATATGACCTTAAAAGTGTTAATGGGACGTAAAACCCCATGCCTTTAATTTCATTACAAGATTATATTGTTAAAAATAAACATATAAAAACAGAATGTTCTTTTATAACACAAAGCAAACTTCAATTCATAGTCTTCACTATGACCCACTGAATAAATAACATTCGAATGAATTCAAAAATTGTTTTCAAGTAATTGTGCAATTTCAAATTACCATTTAAAAATTGAACTTAAATAGTTGGTGTAAATGTTCCAGTTTTTTAAATGGCCTGTTATCAGAGTTTAATAGAAATGTACTTTTTATCAGGGAATATTTACATTGGCAAACATAGGTTGTAGCCCGGCCACCTATTTTACACCATAAGCCACCCACTCAGCATTGATATATAAGATTTATTATAATTCAAATTTTATACCCCAGTTTGAGATAAGATATATATAAAGGCTGTCATTTGTATAAGGAAAGATGGGAATTAATGGTCAGTATTTATATTTGTGGGTAGTTCAGGCATAATGTAAATTTCATCGAAACAGTTAGCATAGAGCTTGAAGCTCAAGTCAGAGTCACAAATAAATCTTAGCTGGCTTCTTCAATAAAATCAGAAAAACACAACCATGTACATCTGACTGATCTGAGACTCATAAGGACCATGTTGTTTGTTATCCTAGTGTAACAGAAAAACACAACCATGTAAATCTGACTGATCTGAGACTCATAAGGATCATGTTGTTTGTTATCCTAGTGTAACAGAAAAACACAACCATGTACATCTGACTGATCTGAGACTCATAAGGACCATGTTGTTTGTTATCCTAGTGTAACAGAAAAACACAACCATGTACATCTGACTGATCTGAGACTCATAAGGACCATGTTGTTTGTTATCCTAGTGTAACAGAAAAACACAACCATGTAAATCTGACTGATCTGAGACTCATAAGGACCATGTTGTTTGTTATCCTAGTGTAACAGAAAAACACAACCATGTAAATCTGACTGATCTGAGACTCATAAGGACCATGTTGTTTGTTATCCTAGTGTAACAGAAAAACACAACCATGTTCATCTGACTGATCTGAGACTCATAAGGACCATGTTGTTTGTTATCCTAGTGTAACAGAAAAACACAACCATGTACATCTGACTGATCTGAGACTCATAAGGACCATGTTGTTTGTTATCCTAGTGTAACAGAAAAACACAACCATGTACATCTGACTGATCTGAGACTCATAAGGACCATGTTGTTTGTTATCCTAGTGTAACAGAAAAACACAACCATGTACATCTGACTGATCTGAGACTCATAAGGACCATGTTGTTTGTTATCCTAGTGTAACAGAAAAACACAACCATGTAAATCTGACTGATCTGAGACTCATAAGGACCATGTTGTTTGTTATCCTAGTGTAACAGAAAAACACAACCATGTACATCTGACTGATCTGAGACTCATAAGGACCATGTTGTTTGTTATCCTAGTGTAACAGAAAAACACAACCATGTACATCTGACTGATCTGAGACTCATAAGGACCATGTTGTTTGTTATCCTAGTGTAACAGAAAAACACAACCATGTAAATCTGACTGATCTGAGACTCATAAGGACCATGTTGTTTGTTATCCTAGTGTAACAGAAAAACACAACCATGTAAATCTGACTGATCTGAGACTCATAAGGACCATGTTGTTTGTTATCCTAGTGTAACAGAAAAACACAACCATGTACATCTGACTGATCTGAGACTCATAAGGACCATGTTGTTTGTTATCCTAGTGTAACAGAAAAACACAACCATGTAAATCTGACTGATCTGAGACTCATAAGGACCATGTTGTTTGTTATCCTAGTGTAACAGAAAAACACAACCATGTAAATCTGACTGATCTGAGACTCATAAGGACCATGTTGTTTGTTATCCTAGTGTAACAGAAAAACACAACCATGTACATCTGACTGATCTGAGACTCATAAGGACCATGTTGTTTGTTATCCTAGTGTAACAGAAAAACACAACCATGTAAATCTGACTGATCTGAGACTCATAAGGACCATGTTGTTTGTTATCCTAGTTGGTGAAATTCTATGTGCATTGAATGTGTATTATCTTTTCACTTCAAATCGATAGCAATAAAACTTGATACATTAGTCAATATCTACACTTTGTATTATACACTTGATTAGACCTTCATATCAGGCCTTGATCTGTTTGTGCCAATCCTGGTTTTTGTAATGCCCCGATTGAAGTTTTGCTCCCTTTATGTAATATTTACACAGTCATTTATGAAGAGATAATTGGACAATTTACAAACAAACGTTCAGAGGGCTATTGGTGTTTTTTATCTATATTTTTAAGGGTGTTTTCTGAAGGAACAACCTAAATAATTTAAGCACGTCTTAAACCATCTACTGCATTAGACCATTTATGATTTCATGAATCTCAGCCGGTAAACCATCTACTGCATTAGACCAGTTATGATTTCATGAATCTCAGCCGGTAAACCATCTATGTACTGCATTATTCTAGACCAGTTGTGTTTTCATGAATCTCAGTCGGTAAACCATCTACTGCATTATACCAGTTATGATTTCATGAATCTCAGCCTGTAAACCATCTATGTACTGCATTATTTTAGACCAGTTGTGATTTCACAAATCTCTGCCTGTAAACCATCTACTGCATTATTCTAGACCATTTATGATTTCACGACTCTCAGCCTGTAAACCATCTACTGCATTATAATAGACCAGTTATGATTTCAAAAATCTCAGCCTGTAAACCATCTACTGCATTATAATAGACCAGTTATGATTTTACAAATCTCAGCCTGTAAACCATCTACTGCATTATTCTAGACCAGTTATGATTTCATGAATCTCAGCCTGTAAACCATCTACTGCATTTTTCTAGACCAGTTATGATTTCATGAATCTCAGCCTGTAAACCATCTACTGCATTATAATAGACCAGTTATGATTTCACAAATCTCAGCCTGTAAACCATCTATGTACTGCATTATTCTAGACCAGTTATGATTTCACGACTCTCAGCCTGTAAACCATCTACTGCATTATAATAGGCCAGTTATGATTTCACGACTCTCAGCTTGTAAACCATCTACTGCATTATTCTAGACCAGTTGTGATTTCATGAAACTCAGCCTGTAAACCATCTACTGCATTATTCTAGACAATTTAGGATTTCATGAATCTCAGCCTGTAAACCATCAACTGCAAAATTCTAGACCAGTTATGATTTTATGAATCTCAGCCTGTAAACCATCAACTGCATTATTCTAGACCAGTTACGAGTTCATGAATCTCGGCCTGTAAACCATCTACTGCATTATTCTTGACCATTTATGATTTCATGAATCTCAGCCTGTAAACCATCTACTGCATTATTCTAGACCAGTTATGATTTCATGAGTCTCAGTCTGTAAACCATCTACTGCATTATTCTAGACCAGTTATGATTTCATGAATCTCAGCCTGTAAAAGCATCTACTGCATTATAATAGACCAGTTATGATTTCACAAATCTCAGCCTGTAAACCATCTATGTACTGCATTATTCTAGACCAGTTATGATTTCACGACTCTCAGCCTGTAAACCATCTACTGCATTATAATAGGCCAGTTATGATTTCACGACTCTCAGCCTGTAAACCATCTACTGCATTATAATAGACCAGTTATGATTTCACAAATCTCAGCCTGCAAACTATCTACTGCATTATTCTAGACCAGTTGTGATTTCATGAAACTCAGCCTGTAAACCATCTACTGCATTATTCTAGACAATTTAGGATTTCATGAATCTCAGCCTGTAAACCATCTACTGCATTATGCTAGACCAGTTATGATTTAATGAATCATAGCCTGTAAACCATCAACTGCAATATTCTAGACCAGTTATGATTTTATGAATCTCAGCCTGTAAACCATCAACTGCATTATTCTAGACCAGTTACGAGTTCATGAATCTCGGCCTGTAAACCATCTACTGCATTATTCTTGACCATTTATGATTTCATGAATCTCAGCCTGTAAACCATCTACTGCATTATTCTAGACCAGTTATGATTTCATGAATCTCAGCCTGTAAACCATGTATTGCATTATTCTAGACCCATTTATGATTTCTCGAATCTCAGCCTGTAAACCATCTACTGCATTATTCTTGACAATTTATGATTTCATGAATCTCAGTCTGTAAACCATCAACTGCATTATCCTAGACCATTTATGATTTCATGAATCACATCTGCTGGATTATTCTAGACAATTGAGGATTTCATGAATCTCAGCCTGTAAACCATCAACTGCATTATTCTAGACAATTTATGATTTCATGAATCTCAGCCTGTAAACCATCTACTGCATTATTCTAGAGAATTTAGGATTTCATGAATCTCAGCCTGTAAACCATCTACTGCATTATTCTAGACAATTTAGGATTTCATGAATCTCAGCCTGTAAACCATCTACTGCATTATTCTAGACAATTTAGGATTTCATGAATCTCAGCCTGTAAACCATTTACTGCATTATTCAAGACCATTAATGATTTAATGAATCTCAGCCTGTAAACCATCTACTGCATTATTCTAGACAATTTAGGATTTCATGAATCTCAGCCTGTAAACCATTTACTGCATTATTCAAGACCATTAATGATTTAATGAATCTCAGCCTGTAAACCATCTACTGCATTATTCTAGAGAATTTAGGATTTCATGAATCTCAGCCTGTAAACCATCTACTGCATTATTCTAGACAATTTAGGATTTCATGAATCTCAGCCTGTAAACCATCTACTGCATTATTCTAGACAATTTAGGATTTCATGAATCTCAGCCTGTAAACCATCTACTGCATTATTCAAGACCATTAATGATTTCATGAATCTCAGCCTGTAAACCATCTACTGCATTATTCTAGACCATTTATGATTTCATGAATCTCAGCCTGTAAACCATCTACTGCATTATTCTAGACAATTTATGATTTCATGAATCTCAGCCTGTAAACCATTTACTGCATTATTCAAGACCATTTATGATTTCATGAATCTCAGCCTGTAAACCATCTACTGCATTATTCTAGACCCATTTATGATTTCATGAATCTCAGCCTGTAAACCATCTACTGCATTATTCTAGACCCATTTATGATTTCATGAATCTCAGCCTGTAAACCATGTATTGCATTATTCTAGACCCATTTATGATTTCATGAATCTCAGCCTGTAAACCATCTACTGCATTATTCTAGACAATTTAGGATTTCATGAATCTCAGCCTGTAAACCATCTACTGCATTATTCAAGACCATTAATGATTTCATGAATCTCAGCCTGTAAACCATTTACTGCATTATTCAAGACCATTTATGATTTCATGAATCTCAGCCTGTAAACCATCTACTGCATTATTCTAGACCCATTTATGATTTCATGAATCTCAGCCTGTAAACCATCTACTGCATTATTCTAGACCCATTTATGATTTCATGAATCTCAGCCTGTAAACCATGTATTGCATTATTCTAGACCCATTTATGATTTCATGAATCTCAGCCTGTAAACCATTTACTGCATTATTCAAGACCATTTATGATTTCATGAATCTCAGCCTGTAAACCATCTACTGCATTATTCTAGACCCATTTATGATTTCATGAATCTCAGCCTGTAAACCATCTACTGCATTATTCTAGACCCATTTATGATTTCATGAATCTCAGCCTGTAAACCATGTATTGCATTATTCTAGACCCATTTATGATTTCATGAATCTCAGCCTGTAAACCATCTACTGCATTATTCTAGACCATTTATGATTTCATGAATCTCAGCCTGTAAACCATCTACTGCATTATTCTAGACCATTTATGATTTCATGAATCTCAGCCTGTAAACCATTTACTGCATTATTCAAGACCATTTATGATTTCATGAATCTCAGCTGTAAACCATCTACTGCATTATTCTAGACAATTTAGGATTTCATGAATCTCAGCCTGTAAACCATCTACTGCATTATTCAAGACCATTTATGATTTCATCAATATCAGCCTGTAAACCATCTACTGCATTATTCTAGACAATTTAGGATTTCATGAATCTCAGCCTGTAAACCATCTGCTGCATTATTCTAGACAATTTAGGATTTCATGAATCTCAGCCTGTAAACAATCTACTGCATTGTTCTAGACCAGTTTTGATTTCATGAATCTCAGCCTGTAAACCATCAACTGCATTATTCTAGACAATTTAGGATTTCATGAATCTCAGCCTTTAAACCATCAACTGCATTATTCTAGACAATTTAGGATTTCATGAATCACAGCAGGTAAACCATCTACTCATTATTCTTGACAATTTAGGATTTCATGAATCTCAGCCTGTCAACCATCAACTGCATTATTCTAGACCAGTTTTGATTCATTAATCTCAGCCTGTAAACCATCTACTGCATTATTCTAGACCAGTTTTGATTTCATGAATCTCAGCCTGTAAACCATCTACTGCATTATTCTAGACCATTTATGATTTCATGAATCTCAGCCTGTAAACCATCTACTGCATTATTCTAGACCATTTATGATTTCATGAATCTCAGCCTGTAAACCATCTACTGCATTAATCTAGACCATTTATGATTTCATGAATCTCAGCCTGTAAACCATCTACTGCATTATTCTAGACCATTTATGATTTCATGAATCTCAGCGTGTAAACCATCTACTGCATTATTCTAGACCATTTATGATTTCATGAATCTCAGCGTGGAAACCATCTACTGCATTATTCTAGACCATTTATGATTTCATGAATCTCAGCGTGTAAACCATCTACTGCATTATTCTAGACCATTTATGATTTCATGAATCTCAGCCTGTAAACCATCAACTGCATAATTCTAGACAATTTATGATTTCATGAATCTCAGCGTGTAAACCATCTACTGCATTATTCTAGACAATTTATGATTTCATGAATCTCAGCCTGTAAACCATCTACTGCATTATTCTTGATCAGTTATGATTTCATGAATCTCAGCCTGTAAACCATCAACTGCATTATTCTAGACAATTTAGGATTTCATGAATCTCAGCCTGTAAACCATCAACTGCATTATTCTAGACAATTTAGGATTTCATGAATCTCAGCCTGTAAACCATCAACTGCATAATTCTAGACAATTTATGATTTCATGAATCTCAGCGTGTAAACCATCTACTGCATTATTCTAGACAATTTATGATTTCATGAATCTCAGCCTGTAAACCATCTACTGCATTATTCTTGATCAGTTATGATTTCATGAATCTCAGCCTGTAAACCATCAACTGCATTATTCTAGACAATTTAGGATTTCATGAATCTCAGCCTGTAAACCATCAACTGCATTATTCTAGACAATTTATGATTTCATGAATCTCAGCCTGTAAACCATCTGCTGCATTATTCTAGACCATTTATGATTTCATGAATCTCAGCCTGTAAACCATCTACTGCATTATTCTAGACCATTTATGATTTCATGAATCTCAGCGTTTAAACCATCTACTGCATTATTCTAGACCATTTATGATTTCATGAATCTCAGCGTGTAAACCATCTACTGCATTATTCTAGACAATTTAGGATTTCATGAATCTCATCCTGTAAACCATCTACTGCATTATGCAAGACCATTTATGATTTCATGAATCTCAGCCTGTAAACCATCAACTGCATTATTCTAGACAATTTAGGATTTCATGAATCTCAGCCTGTAAACCATCTGCTGCATTATTCTTGATCAGTTATGATTTCATGAATCTCAGCCTGTAAACCATCTGCTGCATTATTCTAGACCAGTTAGGATTTCATGAATCTCAGCCTGTAAACCATCTACTGCATTATTCTTGACCAGTTATGATTTCATGAATCTCAGCCTGTAAACCATCTACTGCATTATGCTAGACCAGTTATGATTCCTGGAAACCATCTACTGCAGAGCTATGGAAATTTCAAAATCCCAATTGGTCTGAGATTCCTGAACTTGTAGATTTACCATACCCACTCACAAGCCTCCCAGACTGAGACCTGTCTTATGCACCACCCCACCCAACCACCCCACACAAACACACACACACCCCAACACCCCCAACCTCCCCTCCCACCGAACTTTCCCGATCAAAAACACAAACAAGCCCAAAATACAACCTAAAGACATCAAAGAAAGATGTTATAAATTGTCATAAACACTCGACATTTCGTAAACAATGTCCATTTCATTGATCTCCTTTATGAAGAGCTATTAGAATAGAACAGAACAGTTTATTCTAACACGCGCATTTGGCGGGTAACTACTTTCATTTATAATTTTTTAGCTCTACTGATCAAAGATTAGCAGAGGGGACCGTCGTCTGTCCGTCCATCTGTCTGTCTGTCCGTCAACTTTTTTTTTGCGGCGACTACTTCTCAGAAACTACGACATGGATTTTCATGAAACTTTACAGGAATGTTGCCCATAATGTCTAGTTGATCCTAGCAAAATTTTACGATGATGCGAAATCCAAGATGGCCACCAAAGCTAAAAATAGATTTAAAAAAAAGAAGTTTTTGGCGACTACTTCTTAAAAACTATAATTGATATTGATATGTGACTTTTTCTAAAATGATCAGCATGACATGATGTTGGTCCTTGTCGAAAATTGTTTTGATTCAACGTTAAACATGGCTGCAAGCGGCCATCTTTGTTTACATAGAGTTATATAGTAAAAAGTTGTAGCGACTACTCCTCTGAAACTACTTGACAGATCTTCATGAAACTTCACAGGAATGTTGCTCTCAAAGTCTAGTTGATCCTAAGAAAATTTCAGGGTGGCCGGAAATTAAAGATGGCTGCTATGGCTAAAAATAGATTTAAAAAAAAATTGAAGCGACTATTTCCTGAAAACTATTAGTGATATTAATTATGATCAGCATGACATGATGTTGGTCTTTGTCGAAAATCATTTTGATTCGACATTAAACATGGCTGCCAGTGGCCATCTTTGTTTACATAGAGTTATATAGTAAAACGTTGTAGCGACTACTCCTCTGAAACTACTTGACAGATCTTCATGAAACTTCAGAGGAATGTTTCTCTTGATGTTTAGTTGATCCTAGCAAAATTTCAGGGTGGCCGGAAATTGAAGATGGCCACCACGGCTAAAAAAATATTTTAAAAAGAAATTGTAGCGACTATTTCTTGAAAACTATAAGTGATATTAATATGGGACTTTTCTAAAATGATCAGCCTGACATGATGTTGGTCATTGTCGAAAATCAGTTTGATTCGACATTAAGCATGGCTGCCAGCGGACATTTTTGTTTACATAGAGTTTTATAGTAAAAGCGAGTAGCGACTACTCCTCTGAAACTACTAGACTGATTTTCATGAAGCTTCATGGAATGTTGCTCTTGATGTCTAGTTAATCCTAGCAAAATTTCAGGTTGGCCGGAAATTTAAGATGGCTGCCATGGCTAAAAATAGATTTTTAAAAAACACAAATTTGTAGTGACTACTTCTTGAAAACTATGTGATATTGATATGGAACTTTTTCTAAAATGATCAGCATGATGTTGTTCCTTGTCAAAAATCATTTTGATTCGTCATTAAACATGGCTGCCAGTGGCCATCTTTGTGGCCATCCTCTAAAACTACTTGACAGATTTTCATGAAAGAACAGAAATGTTGCTCTTGATGTCTAGTTGATCCTAGAAAAATTTCAGGTCTGCCGGAAATTCAAAATGGCCACCATGGCTTCAAATAGGATTTTTAAAAAAGAAATTTGTAGCGACTACTTTTTCTAAAATGATCAGCATGACATGATGTTGGTCCTTGTTGAAAATAATTTTGATTCAACATTAAACATGGTTGCCAGCGGCCATCTTTGTTTACATTAGAGTTATATATTAAAACTTGTAACGACTCCTCTGAAACAACTTGACAGATTTTCATGAAATTTCACAGAATGCTTATCTGGTTATCATGAAATTTCACAGAATGCTTATCTGGTTATCAAAACCTATCGGTAGAGCTTCAGTTTAAACTATTCATGTGAAACAGTCGTCTGTCGTCCGTCCGTCCGTCCGTCCGTCAATTAACTTTTACCTCGTTAAGATGATAGGGCCTTCATATTTCATCTGATCTTTACCAAACTTTAACATATTGTTAATTCCAATGAAAGCTCGGAGAAGTTCGAAAACCAGCCAGATTTGACCAGTAACAGCGGAGTTATGGCTCTTGATTCAGTTAAAAATGCTATATTTTGCCTCGTTATAAGACGATAGGGCCTTCATTTTTCATCCGATCTTTACTAAACTTTACCAGATTGGTAATATCAATGAAAGCTTGGACAAGTTAGAATAATGGCCAGATTGGACCAGTACCAGCAGAGTTATGACCCTTGATTTTGTTAAAAATGCTATATTTTTCCTCGTTAAGACGATAGGGCCTTCATTTTTCATCCGATCCTTACTAAACTTTACCAGATTGTTAATGTCAATGAAAGCTCGGACAGTTCGAAAACCAGCGAGATCGGATCATCAACAGCAGAGATATGGCCCTTGATTTAGTTAAAATGCTATATTTTGCCTGGTTAATACGATAGGTCCTTCATTTTTCATCTGATCTTTACCAGATTATTTTGTTATGGCCCTTGATTTAGTTGCTGTATTTTGCCCAAAACTTTCAAAAAAACGTAAATTGCAGTCACTAGCTTCATTGATGTTATAAGAGCCATGGTAGCCAGTAGAGCGTCCACAGGCCGTCTTGGGCCTCTTGTTTTTATCATGAATTGAGTTTCAGTTAGTGCTAACGTTGCGTCGCTTCCTAACCATGACGTGATTCAATTCTATTGAATTCCTTTATTGTCATAATTGTTTGACAAACGAAACACAGGGTGCTTTATTTATTAATTTTTTATTTGGTCATAGCTTCAAAATTATTTTACTGTTTCAACTCAAACTAAATCGAATGTTACGATTTGTTGAAAGCAATAATTAGGGGCGGACCAGTTTGTCTAATTATTCGCTATTTCAACTCATCACACGTTATGGTCAAGTAGTTACCTAGCCATGGTTCAATTTGGGGAGAAATTATTGCCTTGAGGGTAAAAAATAGGTGTCAAGTTACACATGAAATTAACACCTCAGCATGTGTTTTACTTGCTAAACATGTGCATTTTGTGCAGTTATACATTTTAAAGAACTGATTTATTTCGGGTTTTCGGTCTGGCGTCCAACATTTCGGACGGATATATTTCAGATGTTTGGTAATTTGAATCGGTACCAAGTCCATTATTCCAGTCGAAAACTGATAAAACTTGCAATTTCTGGAGCCCTGACCTACTGCATTATTCTAGAACAGATATGATTTCATGAATCTCAGCCTGTAAACCATCTACTGCATTATTCTAGACCAGTTATGATGTTATGAATCGCAGCTGGTAAACCATCTGCAGACATTGCTTTATGTCTTCAGAAACGTCTCTTGATGGTGTCGATCCTGATACCTACCTATTCTATAAAGGATTGCATCCTAGCTCTATGGTAGGTACACACCATAAGAGCTACGATTCTCGTAGCTACACAGAGACTCCAGAAATAACTTCATTCCCCCAGATGGGTCACCACAAATAGAGACCCCAGAAATAACTTGATTTCTTGGATGGGTCAACACAGATAATGACCTCTGAAATAACTTGTTTCCACAGATGTCACCACAGAAATTAAGACACCAGAAATAACTTGATTCTTCCAGATTGTCACCACATATATAGACCCCAGAAATGACTTGATTATTCAGGTTGTTACCACAGACAGAGACCCTAGAAATAACTTGATTCCACAGATTCTCACCACAGAAATAACTTGATTCGCAGGATGGGTAACCACAGACAGAGACCCCAGAAATAACTTGATTCGCAGGATGGGTAACCACAGACAGAGACCCCAGAAATAACTTGATCCGCAGGATGGGTAACCACCAAAATAACATGATTTCCCCAGGTGGGTCACCACAGATATAGACCCGAGAAATAACTTGATTCCCCCAGATGGTTCTCCACAGATAGAGATCCCAGAAATAACTTGATTTCCCCAGGTGGGTCACCACAGATATAGACCCGAGAAATAACTTGATTCCCCAGATGGGTCTCCACAGATAGAGACCACAGAAATAACTTGATTCCCAGGATGGGTAACCACAGATATAGACCCCAGAAATAACTTGATTCCCAGGATGGGTAACCACAGATAGAGATCCCAGAAATAACTTGATTTCCCCAGGTGGGTCATCACAGATATAGACCCCAGAAATAACTTGATTCCCCAGATGGTTCTCCACAGATAGAGATCCCAGAAATAACTTGATTCCCAGGATGGGTAACCACAGATATAGACCCCAGAAATAACTTGATTCCCCAGATGGTTCTCCACAGATAGAGATCCCAGAAATAACTTGATTTCCCCAGGTGGGTCACCACAGATATAGACCCCAGAAATAACTTGATTCCCCAGATGGTTCTCCACAGATAGAGAACCCAGAAATAACTTGATTTCCCCAGGTGGGTCACCACAGATATAGACCCCAGAAATAACTTGATTCCCCAGATGGGTCTCCACAGATAGAGACCACAGAAATAACTTGATTCCCAGGATGGGTAACCACAGACAGAGACCCAAGAAATAACTTGATTCCCAGGATGGGTAACCACAGACAGAGACCCAAGAAATAACTTGATTCCCAGGATGGGTAACCACAGACAGAGACCCCAGAAATAACTTGATTCTCTTGATTGGTCACCACCAAAATAACATGATTTCCCCAGGTGGGTCACCACAGATATAGACCCCAGAAATAACTTGATTCCCCAGATGGTTCTCCACAGATAGAGATCCCAGAAATAACTTGATTCCCAGGATGGGTAACCACAGATATAGACCCCAGAAATAACTTGATTCCCCAGATGGTTCTCTACAGATAGAGATCCCAGAAATAACTTGATTTCCCCAGGTGGGTCACCACAGATATAGACCCCAGAAATAACTCGATTCCCCAGATGGTTCTCCACAGATAGAGAACCCAGAAATAACTTGATTTCCCCAGGTGGGTCACCACAGATATAGACCCCAGAAATAACTTGATTCCCCAGATGGTTCTCCACAGATAGAGATCCCAGAAATAACTTGATTCCCAGGATGGTTACCACAGGTATAGACCCCAGACATAACTTGATTCCCCAGATGGTTCTCCACAGATAGAGACTCCAGCAATAACTTGATTCCCCCAGATGGGTCTCCACAGATAGAGACACCAGAAATAATTTGATTCCCCAGATGGGTCACTACAGACAGAGACTCCAGAAATAACTTGATTCCCCCAGATGGGTCACCACAGATAGAGACACCAGAAATAATTTGATTCCCCAGATGGGTCACTACAGATAGACTCCAGAAATAACTTGATTCCCACAGATGGGTAACCACAGAGAGAGACCCCAGAAATAACTTGATTCCACCGGATGGGTCACCACAGATAGAGACCCCAGAAATAATTTGATTTCCTCAGATGGATTACCATGTATATTGACCCCAGAAATATCTTGATTTCCCCAGATGAGTAACCACAGACAGAAATAACTTGATTTCCACAGTTATGGACCCCAGAAATAACTTGATTCCCCGAAATGGGTCACCACAGACAGAGACACCAGAAATAACTTGATTCCCCAAAATGGGTTACCACAGATAGAGACCCCAGAAATAACTTGATTCCCCGTATGGGTCATCACAGAGACCCTAGAAATATCTTGATTTCCCAGATGGGTCACCACACATAGAGACCCCAGAAATAACTGGATTCCCCATATGGGTCACTACAGAAAGAGACCAAAGTAATAATTTGACTCCACAGATGGGTAACCACAGACAGAGACCCCAGAAATAACTTGAGTCCACCAGATGGGTCACCATATGGGTAACCACAGACAGAGACCCCAGAAATAACTTGAGTCCCCCAGATGGATCACCATATGGGTAACCACAGACAGACACCCCAGAAATAACTTGAGTCCCCCAGATGGGTCACCATATGGGTAACCAAATACAGATACCACAGAAATAATTGGATTCCCGAAATGGGTAACCATAGACAGAGACCCCAGAAATATCTTCGATTCCCCAGATGGGTCACCACAGATAGAGACCCCAGAAATAACTTGATTTCCTGGATGGGTCACCACAGTTATGGACTCCAGAAATAACTTGTTTGCCCCAAATGGATTACCACAGATAATGACCCCAGAAATAGATTGATTCCCCCAATGGGTAACCACAGATAGAGACCCCAGAAATAGCTTGATTTCCCCAGATGGGTCACCACAGAATAGAGACCCCAGAAATAGCTTGATTCCCCCAGATGGGTCACCACAGAATAGAGACCCCAGAAATAGCTTGATTCCCCAGATGGGTCACCACAGATAATGCACAAACAGAGAAAATGCATTTGTGTTTGTTCGTGTAGCGTTTAACAATTGCAGCATCTCCCAAGATTAATACATCTATTGTTTTTGCCCAAATTATATATAATTCTTTTTTATGCAGCTCTTCAGTAAAGTGGCAGGGAAAGATGGTAAGAGACGTACTGTCTCTACAACAAAATGTAATTTTGGAATTAAAAATGTGTGGAATTGTGGTAATTATTGACTCAGCCATGTTTAAAAGAAAAACAACAGAAGTTAACCGAAAAAGCGAGATGCATTTGCATGCATTTTAAAAAATGCAAACAATTTGCATTTTTACAAAACGCAAATGCAAATGTTATGCAATTTTTTTAAAAACGCAAATGCAAACGATTTTAAAACTGCATTTCAGTTGTTGTGTTCGTTTCAGCGTTTAAAAAATTGCATTCAGTATGGTGTATTCAGTATTTATGGTCATTCTCCGTTCATTCTGTGTTCGTTCTGCATTTATTTGGGGTACTTGAATGCAACTAGGTCTGTATCACTAGATTTGTATACGGGGTCAAAGTGATGAATATATTTGTTTACCATATTGACCTGTGTGAAGAACGAGAGGGGATTTGCAATGGCGCACAGTCAAAATGTTTCTTGTTTTGATTGAGAAAATGTTTTGTTAAATTTAAACATACATAATATTAATAGGTGTCATGTTTTGATCATCTGACATCCGTGACATTTACAGACCTATATGTAACAAACCAAACTTCAAGGACTGCTTTTTAATAAATTTTCTTTTTTGAAGTTGACTTTATTCATTATAAGTCAATTTGTTCAATGATCTCAATGAATACAAGACCCCTCACTGTTTGATTCGAGATAATTGCGAGGATTCAAATCACTGATATTCTGAATAGTTGCCTTTTGTAAATAATGAAGTGATATTGCTGAATATCTAAGCACTGATTTGGGACTATAGAAATAATAGTCAGGGGCATACCGTGTTTTTGGGTATACGCACGGGGAGGGGTAGGGGGAATGTCTGGGATTTATTTTGAAAAATTGAACCCTAAATAAGTAGTTTTGAGCGACTTAGAAATGTATTTTGAAGCTTTCTAATTCTCCAGAGTCATTATTTTACTTTGAGTTATTGAATATTTACCCGGGCTCACCCTAATCCCACTTCCACTCCACTTTTTATTGCATTGTTTGCATTTTTAGCTTTTTCATTTTCAGACACCCAACTCTAATTACACCAGGAGCATATAGGAGCATGCCCAGGTACGCCCCAGATGGTGGCCCCCAATCCTTCCAATAACCTATCTATTATTTACCTGCAATCACTTTCAGAAAAAGGTCTAAAGGACATCTCATATGATTTTGCTACAACATTTGGTTTCTCACAAGATATTTGAATTCATACAAAATGTGTTGCAGCTTTTACCGATCAATATGTATAAGCAATGAAAAAATCTTTAAAATTATAATATTACTGACCAAAATAAGTTTTGAAATTAAATAACATTTAAATCCCATAGAACAGATGCTAGGCTATGAACAGTGTAATTAACAGCATATGCAGGACATCCTTTTTGAACGATATTTGCGGAAAAAATATATCAAAATGTTTTTTATTTACCTGCTTTACAGAAATTATAAGTTTTGTTTTTATGCCCCCGAAGGGTGGCATATAGTAGTCGCACTGTCAGTCAGTCCGTCCGTCTGTCAGTCCCTTCGTTCGTTTGTTCTTTCGTTCGTTCGGACGTCCATACAATCGTGTCCAGTTAATAAATCTGACAATAATGGACGGATTTTCAAATAACTTGGCACAATTGCTCACAACAACAAGACAACGTGTCGTGCACAAAATCCAGGTCTGTGGCTCCAAGGTCAAGGTCACACTTAGAGGTCAAAGGTCAAATCGTGTCCGGTCAATAACTCTGGCATTCATGGACGGATTTTCAAATAACTTGGCACAAGTGCTCACCACAACAAGACGACGTGTCGCGCACACAATCCAGGTCCATGGCTCTAAGGTCAAGGTCACACTTAGAGGTCAAAGGTCAAATCGTGTCCGGTCAATAACTCTGGCATTCCAGGACGGATTTTCAAATAACTTGGCACAAGTGCTCACCACAACAAGATGACATGTCACGCACAAAATCCAGGTCCGTGACTCCAAGGTCAAGGTCACACTTAGAGATCAAAGGTCAAATCGTGTCCGGTCAATAACTCTGGCATTCCTGGACGGATTTTGAAATAACTTGGGGGGCGTCCGTGGCCGAGTGGTTAACGTCTCTGACTTGAAATCACTTGCCCCTCACCGCTGTAGGTTCGATCCCTCAGGGGCCTAGGAATCTTTATGTGAGGAAGCTATCCAGCTGGCTTGCGGAACGTCGGTGGTTCTACCCAGGTGCCCGCCCGTGCACGAAAATTGCCCGGAGGGGCACCTGGGGTCTTCCTCCACCAATGGAAGCTGGAAAGTCGCCATATGACCTTAGCTGTTGGTGCGACTATAAAATCAAAATCAATCAATTCAAATAACTTGGCACAAGTGCTCACCACAACAAGACGACGTGTCGTGCACAAAATCCAGGTCCGTGGCTCCAAAGTGAAGGTCACACTTAGAGGCCAAAGGTCACTTTGGGGTATTTCTTGTTTAAATGTTAAGGGAGGTGATTTCAAGATTTAAAACTGTACTTTGTTATTTCCTTAAAATGACAAGGTTAATGACAAGGTTAAAATCAACTGTTTTGATTTTTTTAACAATTTAAACACAGAATTTAATTTAATTAAGTTTTATAATGATAATATGCTTATGTTTTTATTTTGGTTTAAACATATTTTATTTTTTCAATGGTTTACAACATTTCATATATACATGCACAATCGTATTAAAGGATTAGAATGAAAGCAAACTGCTTATAGAATTCTTCTCCTAGGAAATAGTGTTTGTAATAAATAAAAATGACGGTTATATGTTCAAATTTTAGAGCTGGGAACATCCAAAGCATTACAAGAAATAACAAACAGAATTTATAAACATTCAGCAAAAAGAGAATGCTGAGGCAAAAAAAATAAAGCTAAGGTAATTTAGATTTAAACAATAAAAACATGATAGATTATATTGGAACAAAAATGAGAAGTTATATATATATTTTTATAAAAAAATAAATAATAGTGAAAACATTTGGGATACACAGGACGGTGACAGTGGGGAGGGGTAACGAGGGCATGCAGCACACATCGCGACTAGCAGTCCTCTGTTTAAATAAATAAGATAGTAGTTAGCAGCTTCCTAGTTCTATTTATGTTAGAAAATACAATTAAAACCATTTGCTCAAAATAATGTACCTGTGCACAGCTTCGAATATAGCATTATTTATTTGGATTGCGAGCGACGGATCTCCGTATAATAGTCTATTTAATGAGATGTTACAGAGTGGTGTTAATGTATCCAACATTTCCGTACGATTTCCGTTTTATTTTGAAATATACTGTTTTAACTAAATGGGAGATAACTGATACTTACATTTTAATAAAGATTATATTTGAGAAAGAAAATACCCAACGATGTGCCAGTGTTTTCAAATACGTCACATTATAAAATAACATCCAATTTCTTCAAGCTATATGTGCAAATAGAAGTGCTAAACTTATTTTCAGTATATAGGAACTAGGAATAGGAACTTCTAACACCCTGCGATATAAAATTTCAAATTCAATCGATTTATATAAAATCAGTCATTTTACTGAATTATTTTTTTTGCACAATGCTGTATGTGCGTGTGTGATTGGATGTGTGTGATTGGGTGTGTGTGTGTGTGTGGTAGAAATTTGTTCAGTTATAAGAATACTCAACATTTAACTTTGATGCATAATTGATGACCACCAAAACTGGAGTTGTAATTATTCGCTGGTTTCGTAGTTATTAATGGGAACAGTTTTATTTTGTGAAGTACTATTGAAGTACGATTTTAAACAAATACAGTACAGCTCACGCGAAACCCCAACTTTACTCGATTCGCCGAGTTTGGTCGGTGTTTGGACTCGGCGAATCCACGCGGCGAAGGTACGCCATTGTCGAGTCACTCGTGATCACACTCTGAGTTACTCTGCATAGAATCCAATTAACCATGAGTGCACACCTGTGGTGATTTATTATCGGGAAAAAAATCTGAATTTTCCGACAACTTTTCGGGGGAAGTTTTCCGTAAGCGCGCTTGAAAAAGCCAATCGCTAGAAAAAGTACAAAAAGTTAGACGCCGGGTGCATCTTTTCTGTGCAAAGTTGACACGACTGATAAATACAATAAAAATAAATTTCGAAACAAGTACGTATTTCAAACTTTTAATGCATTTAATCACAAGTTCTGTTCGTTTCTGTTGTCCAAAAGTAATTTCTTCTACAACCGATATAAATACATATAATTTTACCTTTTAACAAGGTGGCACAAACAACGAGTTTATAATTTTTTTCTGACTAAAGAACCCATCGATGTATTAATAATAAACAGGAGAATAGTAAAAATTTTTTACAAATAACGAGTATTTAAAAATATAATTATAATTTCCAGTATAATAATTACTGAATGAATTTTATGTTCATTTGCCACGAAGCCGGTAATAGGAACCGCCATATAACTGTCGTGACCCAGTATACATAATCCGGGCATTCAAATTTTACCACATCCGCTTTTCCAAAACACTTCTGCTTCAATCAAATTATTGAATAATTATGCATTAAAATGACCGCAATTAGAAAAAGTTGCACCTTTTACCTGTGCAGTTTCGACTTGGTGAACTCCGAGATTTTCGCGTAGCTGATACCCACGCCGAATAGTTTTATCATCCAAACTCCGCGTAAGTACACGATTTGTACATTCCTCACTCGGCGTGAAAGAGTAAAGTGTGGGTTTCGCGTGAGCTGTACTGTATCCTGATATGGTATTGACAGTAAATGTTTAACCTGTATGGTCATTTTAATGAACTCTTTAGATAAAAAAAAATTGTCACAGTGTTTATGGATGTGTATAAATAATGATTACTCCGAAATTAATGCGGCACATTATTTCACTGAATTTAACAGATTGTGTATTTCCCGCATTTTATTGTTTTAAGTACTTATAAGGTTGTAAGAGTTAATCAATACTGATCAATACAGCAATAGATATCCGGTAGAAATCTGCCTGAAGCATTTTATCCGTCATAAATTGTGGTTTGAGCTGTTAGGATACAATATGTAGACACGTATGGGGATAAAAGCACAAAATAAGATAATATTAAGTTTGATAGGATTTTTTTTCTTCTTTTTCCATCTTTTTATTTTACATAAACATTTTTAATTCATCTTTTGTCTCGCCTTTTCAAAGAAAAAAGAGACATAGGTGTTGCTTTTCCAGCGTCGACGAAGGCGATGGCGAAGGCGTCAACATTCAAGTTTTGCGTTTAGGTCATTTCACAAACTGTATTCACTAGACCTTTCAAACTTTGGTTATAGTTGTATTTTGGGTGGTACATTGCAACATGACAAAGCAAATATGGAAGTGACCTTGACCCGCCAAGCAAAGGGCAAATAACTTAATAATTTTTACCTTCAACTTTTGCGTTTTGGTCAATTTTTTCACAAACTGTATGGTGGGTAACTGAACATAATTATTTTTTTTGGAAATATCGGATAAGACTGGTAGATGATATACACCGGTAGTAGGTACAAAGGATAAACATCATCAATATCCTTACCAACAAACTGATGCAGGATACACATCATCAATATCCTTACCAGTGAAATGATGCAGGATACACATCATCGATATCCTTACCAGTGAAATGATGCAGGATACATATCATAAATATCCTTACCAGTACATCATCAATATCCTTACCAGTGAAATAATGCAGGATACACATCATCAATATCCTTAACAGTACATCATCAGTATCCTTACCATTGAACTGATGCAGGATACACATCATCAATATCCTTACCAGTACATCATCAATATCCTTACCAGTGAGCTGACGCAGCATAAACATCATCAGTATCCTTACCAGTGAACTGATGCAGGCTACACATCATCAATATCCTTACCAGTGAACTGATGCAGGATACACATCATCAATATCCTTACCAGTGAACTGAGGCAGGCTACACATCGTCAATATCCTTACCAGTGAACTGATGCAGGATACACATCATCAATATCCTCACCTGTGAACTGATGCAGGATACACATCATCAATATTCCTACCAGTGAACTGATGCAGGATACACATCATCAATATCCTCACCTGTGAACTGATGCAGGATACACATCATCAATATCCTCACCTGTGAACTGATGCAGGATACACATCATCAATATTCCTACCAGTGAACTGATGCAGGATACACATCATCATTATCCTTACCAGTGAACTAATGCAGGATAAACATCATCAGTATCGTTACCAGTGAACTGATGCAGCATAAACACCATCGGTATCCTTACCAGTGAACTGATTCAGGCTACACATCATCAATATCCTTACCAGTACATCATCAATATCCTTACCAGTGAACTGATGCAGGATACACATCATCAATATCCTTACCAGTACATCATCAATATCCTTACCAGTGAACTGATACAGGATACACATCATCAATATCCTTACCAGTGAACTGATACAGGATACACATCATCAATATCCTTACCAGTACATCATCAATATCCTTACCAGTGAACTGATACAGGTTACACATCATCAATATCCTTACCAGTGAACTGATACAGAAACACATCATCAATATCATTACCAGTGAACTGATGCAGGATACACATCATCAATATCCTTACCAGTGAACTGATGCAGCATAAACACCATCAGTATCCTTACCAGTGAACTGATGCAGGCTACCCATCATCAATATCCTTTCCAGTACATCATAAATATCATTACCAGTGAACTGATGCAGGATGCACATCATCAATATCCTTACCAGTGAACTGATGCAGCATAAACACCATCGGTATCCTTACCAGTGAACTGATACAGGATACACATCATCAATATCCTTACCAGTACATCATCAATATCCTTACCAGTGAACTGATTCAGGCTACACATCATCAATATCCTTACCAGTACATCATCAATATCCTTACCAGTGAACTGATACAGGATACACATCATCAATATCCTTACCAGTGAACTGATACAGGATACACATCATCAATATCCTTACCAGTACATCATCAATATCATTACCAGTGAACTGATGCAGGATACACATCATCAATATCATTACCAGTGAACTGATGCAGCATAAACACCATCAGTATCCTTACCAGTGAACTGATGCAGGCTACACATCATCAATATCCTTACCAGTACATCATAAATATCATTACCAGTGAACTGATGCAGGATGCACATCATCAATATCCTTACCAGTGAACTGATGCAGGATAAACATCAATACCCTTACCAGTGAACTAATGCAGAATAAACATCATCAGTATCCTTACCAGTACATCATCAGTATCCTTACCAGTGAACTAATGCAGCATAAACCTTTTTCCTTACCAGTGAAATAATGCAGGATACACATCATCAGTATCCTTACCAGTGAACTGATGCAGGATGCACATCATCAATATCCTTACCAGTGAACTCATGATGTGTTTACTATGGAGGTCATGTGCAGTGTATGATCCCTAATTAGTGACCAGCAAACTGGAGTTATTGTATATGTGTTAACTATGAAGGTCATGTGCAGACAGACAGACAGACAGTTTCAAACGGTTAAAAATCCTTTGAGCATTCAGAAAACTACTGAAACTTTTAGCAAAATGATACAATGAACCTTTAGTTTCGAAAAGACAGAATAAAGGTATAATGGTAGGTAAATGTAAATCACTGTCAGGTGAAAAAAGTGCTATCAACAGTGGGTGGAGATATTTTTGGAACTTGAAGATGGCATAAATGATGTGATTAATATTTAATGGATAGAAAGTGGAATTAGTTTAATATTCAGCAAGTTTGTATAGCAGTTATGATGTTTAGTATTTAACTTTGATCTTGGTTACCATCATTGCCAAAATACATGCTGAAGTTTTATGATTGTTAAATGGATAGTTTGTGTATAGTAATGTTAATGCTTGGTTTTGAAAAAAAAAGCAGGAATAAGCTTTAAAGGTTTAATTGTTTTCAACTTGAATGTTGGTATATAAATTAATTATACATACTATAAATATTGGATTCATGTTAAGGTAAATAAATAATTTTGATGTTGATGAAATAAAATTTGTAAATCAATTCTAGTCTTTAAAACATATTTGTGTTGCCTGCGTAGCATGGCAGACACATAGGGATCACTTTGTCTGTCATCCGTCAGTCGTCCATCACACTTTAACTTGCAACCTAACCTTGGCCATAACTTAAAAAATATTTGACCCATGTTTATAAAACTTCACACATATCTTTAATTTTTACCTCAAGGAATGTCGTTATGCATGTTCAATAACTCTGACTTTCATTTTGGCAGTTATACCCCTTTTCATAAGACTTTAACCTGCAACCTAACCTGGGCCTAAATTCATCAAATTTTTGAGCACAAGTATTTAAAAAAAAATGAGATTTTGAGTCGGATCTGATTCTTGTGCTCAAAAGTTTGATGAATATTAGGCCTGGCTCACAACTTGGCAAAATACTGACCTATGGCCTTGAAACTTTATATACACTTCCTCATCAATTATCCAAAGCAGAGTTTTATCCCTTTTCATAAAATTTAACAATTAAAAAAAAAATCTGCTCCAATTCATAAAGAATTGCTCCCACTGTATACATAGTTAGATCTTGCTGAAATAATCTCATGGCAGGTGACACAAGTGTTCTCTCGAACACCATTATAGTTGAATTTGGACCAATACATTAGGAGGAGTTTTTAGCTCTACTGATCAGAGATCAGCAGAGCTTATGCCGTGGTGCGGCGTCCGTCGTCCGTCTGTCCGTCTGTCTGTCTGTCCGTAAACTTTTATTTGTAGCGACTTCACAGCTGAAACTACTGGATGGATATTCATGAAACTTTACAGAAATGTTGCCCATAAAGTCTAGTTGATCCTAGCAAAAATTCATGTTGATGTGAAATCCAAGATGGCCGCCAAAGCTAAAAATAGAGTTTTAAAATACAAGTTTGTAGCGACTTCTTCTTGAAAACTATAAGTGATATTGATATGGGACTTTTTCTAAAATGATCAGCATGACATGATGTTGATCCTAGTCAAAAATCGTTTTGATTCAACGTTAAACATGGCTGCCAGCGGCCATCTTTGTTTACATAGAGTTATATAGTAAAAACTTGTAGCGACTACTTCTCTGAAACTACTTGGCGGATTGTCATGAAACTTTACAGGAATGTTGCTCTTGATGTCTAATTGATCCTAGAAAAATTTCAGGTCGGCCGGAAATTCAAGATGGCCGTCACAGCTAAAAATAGATTTTTAAAAAATAAGTTTGTAGCGACTACTTCTTGAAAACTATAAGTGATATTGATATGGGACTTTTTCTAAAATGATCAGCATAACATGATGTTGATCCTAGTCAAAAATCGTTTTGATTCAACGTTAAACATGGCTGCCAGTGGCCATCTTTGTTTACATAGAGTTATATAGTAAAAACTTGTAGCGACTACTCCTCTGAAACTACTTGGCGGATTGTCATGAAACTTTACAGGAATGTTGCTCTTGATGTCTAATTGATCCTATCAAAATTTCAGGTCGGCCGGAAATTCAAGATGGCCGTCACAGCTAAAAATAGATTTTTAAAAAATAAGTTTGTAGCGACTACTTCTTGAAAACTATAAGTGATATTGATATGGGACTTTTTCTAAAATGATCAGCATGACATGATGTAGATCCTTGTGGAAAATTATTTTGATTCGACGTTAAACATGGCTGCCAGTGGCCATCTTTGGTTACATAGAGTTATATAGTAAAAACTTGTAGCGACTACTCCTCTGAAACTACTTGACGGATGTTCATGAAACTTCACAGGAATGTTGCTCTTGATGTCTAGTTGATCCTAGAAAAATTTCAGGTCGGCCGGAAATTCAAGATGGCCACCACAGCTAAAAATAGATTTAAAATAAATAAGTTTGTAGCGACTACTTCTTCAAAACAATAAGAGATATTGATATGGGACTTTTTCTAAAATGATCAGTATGACATGATGTTGGTCCTTGTCGAAAATCGTTTTGATTTGACCTTAAACATGGCTGCTTTGTTTACATAGAGTTATATAATGAAAACTTGTAGCGACTACTTCTTTGAAACTACCCGACGGATTTTCATGAAACTTCACAGGAATGTTGCTCTTAATGTCTTATTGATCTTAGCAAAATTTCAGGTCGGCCGGAAATTCAAGATGGCCGCCACGGCTAAAAATAGATTTTCAAAAAACAAGTCTGTAGCGACTACTTCCTGAAATCAAAATCAATCAGTAGAGCTTCAAGGTCATTGACCTCTTGTTTGTCTCGCCTTTTCGAAGAAATAAAGAGACATAGGTGTTGCTTTTCTGGCCGCGGCGAAGGCGTCAACATTCAAGTTTTGCGTTTATGTCATTTTCTCACAAACTGCATGCGCTAGACCTTTCAAACTTTGCATATAGTTGTATCTTGGGTGGTACATCGCAACATTACAAGGAAAATGTGGAAGTGACTTTGACCCTCCAAGCAAAGGGCAGATAATTTAATAATTTTTACGTTCAACTTTGCGTTTAGGTCACTTTTTCACAAACTGTATGCAGTAGACCTTTCAAACTTTGCTTATAGTTGTATCTTGGGTGATACGTTGCAACGTGACAATTGAATTGAATTGAATTGGATTTTATAGTCGCACCAACAGCTAAGGTCATATGGCAACTTTCCAGCTTCCATTGGTGGAGGAAGACCCCAGGTGCCCCTCCGGGCAATTTTCGTGCACGGGCGGGCACCTGGGTAGAACCACCGACGTTCCGCAAGCCAGCTGGATAGCTTCCTCCCATAAAGATTCCTAGGCCCCTGAGGGATCGAACCTACAGCGGTGAGGGGCAAGTGATTTCAAGTCAGAGACGTTAGCAACGTGACAAAGCAAATGTGGAAGTGACCTTGACCCTCCAAGCAAAGGGCAGATAACTTAATAATTTCTACCTTTAACTTTTGCGTTGATGTCAATTTCTCGAAAACTGTATGCACTACACCTTTCAAACTTTGCTTATAGTTGTATCTTGGGTGGTACATCGCAACGTGACAATGTAATGTGGATGTGACCTTGACCCTTCAAGCAAGTGGCAGATAACTTTATAATTTTTACCCTCAACTTTTGTGTTTAGGTCACTTTCTCCCAAACTGTATGCACTACACCTTTCAAACTGTGTTTATAGTTGTATCTTGGGTGCTACATCGCAACGTGACAAAGCAAATGTGGATGTGACCTTGACCCTTCAAGCAAGGGACAGATAACTTAATAGTTTTTACGTTCAACTTTTGCATTTAGGTCACTGTTTCACAAACTGTATGCATTAGACCTTTCAAACTTTGCTTATTGTTGTATCTTGGGTGGTACATTGCAATCTGACGAAGCAAACATGAAGTGACCTTGACCCTCCAAGCAAAGGGCAGATAACTTAATAATTTTTACCTTCAACTTTTCATTTAGGTCAATTTCTCGTAAACTGTATGCACTACACCTTTCAAACTTTGGTTGTAGTTGAATCGTGGGTGGTACATCGCAACATGACAAAGCAATGTGGATGTGACCTTGACCCTTCAAGCAAGGGGCAGATAACTTAATAGTTTTTACGTTCAACTTTTGCATTTAGGTCACTGTTTCACAAACTGTATGCATTAAACCTTTCAAACTTTGCTTATTGTTGTATCTTGGGTGGTACATTGCAATCTGACAAAGCAAACATGAAGTGACCTTGACCCTCCAAGCAAAGGGCAGATAACTTAATAATTTTTACCTTCAACTTTTCATTAAGGTAAATTTCTCGTAAACTGTATGCACTACACCTTTCAAACTTTGGTTATAGTTGAATCATGGGTGGTACATCTGTGACAAAGCAAATGTGGATGTGACCTTGACCCTCCAAGCAAGGGGCAGATTACCTTATAATTTTTACCCTCAACTTTTGCGTTTAGTTCACTTTCTCGCAAACTGTATGCACTACATCTTTCAAACTGTGTTTATAGTTGTATCGTGGGTGGTACATTGCAACGTGACTAAAGCAAATGTGGATGTGACCTTGACCCTTCAAGCAAGGGGCAGATAACTTAATAATTTTTACCTTCGACATTTGCGTTTAGGTCACTTTCTCGCAAACTGTATGCACTACATCTTTCAAACTGTGTTTATAGTTGTATCGTGGGTGGTACATTGCAACGTGACTAAAGCAAATATGGATGTGACCTTGACCCTCCAAGCAAGGGGCAGATAACTTATTAATTTTTACCTTCGACATTTGCGTTTAGGTCACTTTCATGCAAACTGTATGCACTACACCTTTCAAACTGTGTTTATAGTTGTATCTTGGGTGGTACATCGCAACATGACAAAGCAAATGTGGATGTGACCTTGACTCTCCAACCAAAGGGTACATAACCTTATAGTTTTTACCTTCAACTTTTGCATTTAGGTCACTTTTTCACAAACTGTATGCACTAGACCTTTCAAACTTTGTTTATAGTTGTATCTTGAGTGGTACATTGCAACGTGACAAAGCAAATGTTGATATGACCTTAACCCTTCAAGCAAGGGGCAGATAACCTAATAAGTTTTACCTTCAACATTTGCGTTTAGGTCACTTTCTCACAAACTGTATGCACTACATCTTTCAAACTTTGCTTATAGTTGTTTCTTGGGTAGTACATCACAACGTGTCAAAAAGCAAATGTGGATGTGACTTTCATCATCCAAGCAAAGGGCATTGTTACCTTTTACATCACTTTCTCATGAACTATAATTATGCACTAGATGATTTAAACCTAGTTTATAGCTTTATCTTTGGAAGACAAAACATTTTATTTTGACATAGTTGTGTATTTCATCTATGACCTTGACCTACTTTTTGAAGCTGATGATTTTTTTGATTTTTAGCTCGACTGATCAGAGATCAGCAGAGCTTATGCCGTGGTGCGGCGTCCGTCGTCCGTCCGTCTGTCCGTCTGTCCGTAAACTTTTATTTGTAGCGACAACTCCTCTGAAACTACTGGATGGATATTCATGAAACTTTACAGAAATGTTGCCCATAAAGTCTAGTTGATCCTAGCAAAAATTCATGTTGATGTGAAATCCAAGATGGCCACCAAAGCTAAAAATAGAGTTTTAAAATACAAGTTTGTAGCGACTACTTCTTGAAAACTATATGTGATATTGATATCGGACTTTTTCTAAAATGATCAGCATGACATGATGTTGATCCTTGTCAAAAATCGTTTTGATTCAACGTTAAACATGGCTGCCAGCAGCCATCTTTGTTTACATAGAGTTATATAGTAAAAACTTGTAGCGACTACTCCTCTGAAACTACTTGGCGGATTGTCATGAAACTTTACAGGAATGTTGCTCTTGATGTCTTATTGATCCTAGCAAAATTTCAGATCTGCCAGAAATTCAAGATGGCCGTCACAGCTAAAAATAGATTTTTAAAAAATAAGTTTGTAGCGACTACTTCTTGAAAACTATAAGTGATATTGATATGGGACTTTTTCTAAAATGATCAGCATGACATGATGTTGATCCTTGTGAAAATTATTTTGATTCGGCGTTAAACATGGCTGCCAGTGGCCATCTTTGTTTACATAGAGTTATATAGTAAAAACTTGTAGCGACTACTCCTCTGAAACTACTTGACGGATGTTCATGAAACTTCACAGGAATGTTGCTCTTGATGTCTAGTTGATCCTAGAAAAATTTCAGGTCGGCCGGAAATTCAAGATGGCCGCAAAACAGCTAAAAATAGATTTAAAATAAATAAGTTTGTAGCGACTACTTCTTCAAAACTATAAGAGATATTGATATGGGACTTTTTTTAAAATGATCAGTATGACATGATGTTAGTCCTTGTCGAAAATCCTTTTGATTTGACGTTAAACATTGCTGCCAGCGGCCATCTTTGTTTACATAGAGTTATATAATGAAAACTTGTAGCGACTACTCCTCTGAAACTACTGGACGGATTTTCATGAAACTTCACAGGAATGTTGCTCTTAATGTCTTATTGATCCTAGCAAAATTTCAGGTCGGCCAGAAATTCAAGATGGCCGCCACGGTTAAAAAAAGATTTTCAAAAAACAAGTCTGTAGCGACTACTTCCTGAAATCAAAATCAATCAGTAGAGCTTCAAGGTCATTGATCTCTTGTTTTATAGAAGCATTTTGTTTTTAAACAAATGCACTTAAATGTCATCTCAGCAAACGGTAAACTCCATTGTTTTAGCTCTACTGATCAGAGATCAGCAGAGCTTATGCCGTGGTGCGGCGTCCGTCGTCCGTCTGTCCGTCTGTCTGTCTGTAAACTTTTATTTGTAGCGACAACTTCTCTGAAACTACTGGATGGATATTCATGAAACTTTACAGAAATATTGCCCATAAAGTCTAGTTGATCCTAGCAAAAATTCATGTTGATGTGAAATCCAAGATGGCCGCCAAAGCTAAAAATAGAGTTTTAAAATACAAGTTTGTAGCGACTACTTCTTGAAAACTATAAGTGATATTGATATGGGACTTTTTCTAAAATGATCAGCATGACATGATGTTGATCCTTGTCAAAAGTCGTTTTGATTCAACGTTAAACATGGCTGCCAGCGGCCATCTTTGTTTACATAGAGTTATATAGTAAAAGCTTGTAGCGACTTCTCCTCTGAAACTACTTGACGGATTGTCATGAAACTTTACAGGAAGGTTGCTCTTGATGTGTAATTGTCCTAGCAAAATTTCAGTTCTGCCAGAAATTCAAGATGGCCGTCACAGCTAAAAATAGATTTTTAAAAAATAAGTTTGTAGCGACTACTTCTTGAAAACTATAAGTGATATTGATATGGGACTTTTTCTAAAATGATAAGCATGACATGATGTTGATCCTTGTGGAAAATTATTTTGATTCGACATTAAACATGGCTGCCAGTGGCCATCTTTGGTTACATAGAGTTATATAGTAAAAACTTGTAGCGACTACTCCTCTGAAACTACTTGACGGATGTTCATGAAACTTCACAGGAATGTTGCTCTTGATGTCTAGTTGATCCTAAAAAAAATTCAGGTCGGCCGGAAATTCAAGATGGCCGCCACAGCTAAAAATAGATTTAAAATAAATAAGTTTGTAGCGACTACTTCTTCAAAACTATAAGAGATATTGATATGGGACTTTTTCTAAAATGATCAGTATGACATGTTGTTGGTCCTTGTCGAAAATCGTTATGATTTGACGTTAAACATGGCTACCAGCGGCCATCTTTGTTTACATAGAGTTATATAATGAAAACTTGTAGCGACTACTCCTCTGAAACTACTTGACGGATTTTCATGAAACTTCACAGGAATGTTGCTCCTAATGTCTAATTGATCCTAGCAAAATTTCAGGGCGGCGGGAAATTCAAGATGGCCGCCACGGTTAAAATTAGATTTTCAAAAAACAAGTCTGTAGCGACTACTTCCTGAAATCAAAATCAATCAGTAGAGCTTCAAGGTCATTGACCTCTTGTTAGTTATTAAAATGTTTACAAACTTTCATTTAAGCATCATTTATTGTTTTTTAGTCCCGCCCCCGTTAGGCGAGACATGTGAATCCGCGGATTTCTTGTTTGTATTTGAAGCTGACTAGGTATGCTATATGTTTATTGGAGGGTTGTAGGTTTATAATTACAAACACATTATGATGTTATTGCTTAGGAAATATTTCTGACCAGGGAATGTTCCTTGTTACTAAGTGCTATTATTATAAATGCAATAAATTCATCAATATTCATTATATGGACCTGGCATGGTAGATAACTTTTGCATCACTGCTACCTACTTTATCCGAAATAGAGGTTGTGTCTGGTTTTATCCTAAATGTTTTTCCAGCAGACATTCTGGTACAACTCCAGACTACATTTATGTCTATCTAGTTTTTGATTGGGGTGTATGTATTCCATTGTGTTTTTGATTTGGGTGTATGTATTCCATTTGCTCATGAAAAATGTAAAGCAGGAATCAGTTTCATGTTGTAGAGATATCTCTTTTTCTTGTTCACAATGTTGCAGAGATAATGCTGTTTCCTGATGAAAGTTCACTAAGTGAAGTCTCATGTGCCTGTGTTTCAGTATATGTTAATGCTTCTTTTATGGCACCTGATGTCTGGTTATTTGGGTTCAGGTGTAGGTCCATTTTATTTGACAGTTTCTCCCACAGAGGTATAAATAAATGCATACCTGACTGAACAAAATTTTCAATTGTTGTTTTGATATTGTTTACAGAGTGGTACAACATGTATACATAACAATACACAATACATTTACTTATACTGATCTATATTCTCTGTTGTAACAGATCCTTGAATGAGATTTAGAAAACTTTATATGCTATATTTTAAATGGTATTACCTCATGAATATGAAGTCATGAATGAAGTTGCTGCAGTTTGAAAAACATCCATGGTGTGTGGGGGGTTAGTGGTTAAAAAAATATGTGTTATTTTTTTACCACTTTAGGTTGGACAGTCCAAGTATTTTTGTACCACCTGATACTGTGATACTGTATAAGACCCAGGAAAAAACACCTGAGCAGTGGATGGACAAATGCATTGACCGCTTAAGGTTACAGACCACTTAAGAAACAACAACCTTAGCCAAACCACTTAAGTTATCAATAGTGGGTACGTCCGTACCTCAGTTCGTAAACTTTTACTTGTGACATCTACTCCTCTGAAAATACTGGATGGATTTTCATAAAACATTACAGGAATGTTGCCCATAAGGTCTAGTTGAACCTAGCAAAAATTCAGGTTGATGTGAAATCCAAGATGGCCATCAGAGCTAAAAATAGACTTTTAAAAAAGAAGTTTGTAGCAACTACTATTCCGAAACTATAAGTGATATTGCTATGAGACCTTTACTAACATGATCAGCATGGCATAATGTTGGTCCTTGATGAAAATCATTTTGATTCGACATCAAAAAATGGTCACCAGCGGCCATCTTTGTTTACATAGAGTTATATAGGAAAATCTTGTGGCGTCTACTCCTCTAAAACTACTTAATGGATTTTTAATGAAACTTTACAGAAATGTTGCCCATGAGGCCTAGTTTATCCTAGCGAAAAATTCAGGTTGATGTGAAATCCAAGATGGCCGCCAAAGCTAAAACTATTTTTGTCATGCCCTTTTTAAAGAAAAAAAGAGACAAAGGTGTTGCTTTTTCTGCGACGGCGGCATTGAAGGCGTCAACATTCAACTTTTGCATTTAGGTAATTTTCTCACAAACTGTTTGCACTAGACCTTTCATACTCTGCTTATAGTTGTATATTGGATGGTACATTGCAACGTGACAAAGCAAATGTAAAACTGACCTTGACCCTCCAAGCAAAGGGCAGATAACTTATTAAATTTTACCTTCAACTTTTGTGTTTAGGTCACTTTTGCAAAAACTGTAGGCACTAGACCTTTCAAACTTTGCTTATAGTTGTATTTTGGGTGGTACATTGCAACATGACAAAGCAAATGTGGATGTGACCTTGACGCTCCAAGCAAAGGGCAGATAACCTTATAAGTTTTACCTTCAACTTCTGCATTTAGGTCACTTTTTCACAAACTGTATGCATTAGACCTTTCAAACTTTGCTTATAGTTGTATCTTGAGTGGAACATTGCAACGTGCAAAGCAAATGTGGAAGCGACCTTGAACCTCCAAGCAAGGGGCAGATAACTTGAATAGCTTTTAACTTCAACATTTACGTTAAGGTCACTTTCTCACAAACTTTATGCATTAGACCTTTCAAACTTAGCTTATAGTTGTTTCTTGGGTAGTACATCACAATGTGTCACAATGTGGATGTGACCTTCACCCTCCAAGCAAAGGACAAATAACTTTAATTGTTACATTTACATCACTTTCTCATGAACTATAATTATGCACTAGATGCTTTAAACCCAGTTTATAGCTTAATCTTTGGAAGACAAAACATTCTATTTTGACATAGTTGTGTCTTGGGTAGTGCATCTTTTTGGATGCATGGATTTCATCTATGAACTTGACCTACTTTTTGGGGCTGATGGCGAGTTGTCCGTCGTCTGTCCATCTGTCCGTTAACTATTACCTCATTAAGACGATAGGGCCTTCATTTTTCATCCAATCTTTACCAAACTTCAACAGATTGTTAATATTACAAGTTCGAAAACCAGCCGGATCGGACCAGTAACAGCGGAGTTATGGCCCTTGATTTTGTTAAAAATGCTATATTTTGCCTCGTTAAGATGATAGGGCCTTCATTTTTTATCTGATCTTTACCAAACTTTACCATATTTGTAGACTTTTTTTTCTCTTTATTATTATGTTTTTATATTTTTTTTGAATTTTTATATATATATTTTTTTTTTTTAGCTCACCTGATCTCGAAGTGCTCAAGGGTGAGCTATTGTGACCACTCTTCGTCCGTCGTCTGTCATCTGTCGTCCGATGTCAACATTTAACTTGTTTACATGATAGAGGCCACATTTCTTGAGCAATTTTCTCCAAACTTGCACAGATTGTATATGACCATAATATCTCGGATGAGTTCAATAATGCGAAAGATCGGACCAGTAACACCAGAGTTATGGCCCCTGCATTAGCAAAAATGGAGTTTTTAACTCGACTATTCGAAGAATAAGAGAGCTTATGTAATCACCCCGGCGTCAGCGTCCCACATCAAGGTTTGTGTGTAAGCCAATAAAATGTGTCCCATTTCACATCAAATTTTGAATGTAAGCTGTGTTTATAAGTCTATATCTCTTACATTTCTTATCCTAGCACAACCAAATTTAGCCATGAACTTCCTTATAGTATTATCTTAAGGGCTGCTTAAGTAATTTTGGTTCCTGTAACCCCTGGGCTCCCATGCAACCCAAATTCTGATAGCCCTTAAAATGTGTCACATAAAATTTTGCATGTAAGCTGTGTTTACAGGTCTATATCTCTTACATTTCTAGTATGTTGTAAAGGGTTGGATAAGTAATTTTGTCTTCTGCAAAATCTGGGCTCCGATGGAACCCAAATTGTGATGGCCCATAAAATGTGCAATAAAGGCAGATCAAGGTTTGCGTTTAAGCTGTTGTATATATCTATAATTTTAGTTGGGATTTCTTATAGCATTATGCTCCTTATTCATACTTCACCCATATTGGGGCACAGGCTCCCTCCTACTTAGGCAAGGCCAAGTCAGCTAACTGGTAGAGCAGCACAACCCCATGGTAGCAAACACTGGACCCAGAGAAAACAATATGTAAGATAGAATCTAACAAATAATTTGTGAATTTTAAGGAAATAAAGGCTCTGACTTGAGCAGGCTTATTGAATTGTAATTATGTATATACCCAGACAAAACCCAATCAGTTTGTTACTGGAATCTCTCTAGAAAGGAGTTCAAAGAGATCCCTTTAGTAGCATAGAGCGATGACACTTCAGTTCCCAGAATGGGCTCACTAAATCTGAGCCACAAGGCTAAGGCTAAATGAAAGATAGTCTAAAGGGTAGTCTAGGCCGGACAACAGAAAGTCAAATAGGAGGCCAAAAGAGCGACTTTAAAACTTCTAAGTATTCTAAACTAAGAAGGGGAGTGATATAAGCTCAAAGGGGGAGACAAGACAAACTCCGACTATGGTCGAAGTGTAAACAAGCACTGCGCTACACTATTCTGCCCAGCTAAACCTCTGTGCCCTCAGAGTAACCAGTGAAGGACCTCCTAGAGGTACACCTATGTGAGCAACTATTACAGAAAAACTAAAGTCTGAAGATGTAGTTTGAATAGACGAACGTGAGGTTGATACTGATTTGGAATAATGATAGTGGCAGAGATAGACTGTAAACCCTGGTAACCACGCTTAGGGGTTACCGCAGTGGTGAAGACAACAAGATAGACAGAAGTGCTGAGAAAAGGGAACCCTATGAAGGAACAACTTGAGGGTTATTAAAGCCAATCTGAGAGATCCTTAAACATGCATTTAGGGCAGTTCTACTAAACCCCTAGACCACGACGGAATGTTATCTTGAATGTGGCTGTGCACACGCACGCACACCCCCTTTTTGTTCAAGTAAGAGGCCAACGAGACTTTACCATAGCATGAGTGGAGAAGTGGCCTTCAGTAGCTTCAACGGTACCTGAATTTACAGGAAAAAAACAGGGACCCGAAGTGCAGGTCTGAGCAACCTGATAACACGGGAAGCAGAAGAACCCCGTCAATAGGCAGCTAAGCAAACCAATGGAGAGATGCTGACTTGAATTGAATTGCATATTGTTTAACGGCTCATCAACACAGTATAGTTATTTAGAGCCGCCCCAGAGTGAGGGGAAGGAATCTGGGAACCGTGCCCTACTCTTATTATCGAAGAGATGGTTCTTTAACGTGCTAGGAGAATAGACCAACCAGTGGAGCTGGTATTACTTGAAAGAGAGCTAAACCTGTCGACCGAAACCAAGTAATTGTACTTCCGATCCAGGGAGGTTATTAGTAGCCTTCTAAAAGATCTAGCCAAAAAGAAACTGTGTTTCCATACGAATATGGCATATAGAACCACTAAATAAAGAGATGCAAGATGGATCTCAAAACCGCCTGATGGTAAGATTTCAACAAGAGAAGTCTGGCTCTTATGGCATGACTAATGTACGGACTAGAAGAAAGAAGCCGGGCCTGAAAAACAGTATAGCCTACCATGACGTTAAGAACATCTGTACTGCCATATAATAAAGAAAAGGCAACTTACTCATACTGATAGACCTACTCTAAACTGATAGACCACAAGGAGACTGTATCCTGGTTCTAACAAGACTAAACAGGGAGGAGTATGAACAACAACTACGCCAACTATCATTCACCAAAAGTTGTGGGTTCGATCCCCGCCATAACCATATGTGTTGTGCCCCTGAGCAAGACACTTCATCTTCATTTGTTTAGTACTGGTTCTACCCGGGACTCATCGCTTACAGGGTGAATGCTCTACCAACTGAGCTAACCGGGACACCATCATAAAACAGCGGTGAGTGGCAGTGATTTCAAGTCGGAGACTAACCACTCAGCCATGGGCATCCCCCATATCAACTTAACAGCAAAAAGGAAACCTCCGCCAACAACCGCATGTGCAGCTGTATAAAAAGCATGTGCCACCCTAATAATAAAACCTATTGTAAATATAATCTTACATCAACAAAGGGTGGCAATCTTTCATGGGTATCCGAATACCCATGATATATTATTTTTCTTGCATATCAAGAGACATGTTGTGCGTTGAAGCTGCCAGCTACTAACACTTTGCATGTTTTCCTGCATACCGGATGTTGGTGCGCACGTGACTTTTATCATAAAGATAAGACTTTCCATCCCCCATGTAAAACATGGATAGCCTTATCCCGTATGCAAGAAATTGATATCATTTACTTTTAAAATAAGCGGCCCACAGAGCAGAGTAGCCGGGTATTTGATAGATACTTGTATACAGTATTAGTAAAAGTATTCACATTAGCTGGGTAGACCAGCCAAAGTAGCAGGGGGAAATCCTACCTACCTCTTAATGACACCCCTGGATATAAATACTACTGGTGCTAAATAAAATAAATAAAATAAATGCTTATATACATGTAAGTCTGATGAGCATAAATGTTAGACCCATAGTCATCATCTACGTAACCAGGGCAGGAAACAGTTACTGAGTTACTTGTCCTACATAAAAATATGAACAGCAACATGGATGAATATCACGCCTACTAGACTCCGCAACCGCCTCCAAAAAGAGGTGATAATACGACGTTTCGGAGACACTTCCGGTGCGGTTGCGGAGAGCAAATTGAAGCAGCAACGGTAAGTGTGAATTTAATATTTTCGTTTTTTTCGGCCCTAACTCGATCTTTTTCAAAAATCGGGGAATGTGATACGATGTAGGAATGTTTTCCCTTCCTGTTTCATGTGTTGGTTTCGAAATTTATTGAAAAATGTGGTCCGTAGAACTGTCATAAGTCAATCAACGAGTGTAATTTTCTCAACTGGACATGGTTTTTACTCCGTTTTACTGCTGTTTTGTGAGAAATCTGCCCACGAATGAGGTCTATGACTTTGAAATCACCTATCTTTCATCGTTCAATAAAAAAATATTCAATCAAATATAAACTGAAAAGAATTATGGTCATTTTTTATGAAGAGGCTGTGTCGGAGAGTAGGAGGCGGATTCGGAGAGTAAGAGGCGGTTTCGGAGACATATACTCTATATAATAGATCTATACTGATTTAAATTGATAAGTAATGTATCAATACAATTAATTATGATGAATCATTTGTGCAGATACTTGTTACTGGTCCTACCCAGCATTGAACAATAAGTCTTAGTCGCTACTAAATTTACTGAATCGTCCGTAAAATGCACGATGCAACCCATAGTTGATCTGATCCGAAATCGCATAATAGATGCAAATGAATTCTAAATAAATGATAAGCACGTTCATTTTGTACAATCCTCTATCAATAATAGTACTGGATGCGTTCTTATAAAGTTTAAAAAACTTTAATTCATTTTGCATCAATTTCAAAGCCGATCTTATACCTTGTATTTTCATCCTAATAATTATTTACCGAGGACCAGCTTCCCAGAAATATATACACCGGCTACGTCACAATTGACGATAGGCCTCTATACTAAGACGCATTACCGAGCAAAAATATGGCTTTTGTCTACATACGCATACGCATAACCGCTAACAGATTACTTCATATTTCAATAAATTGTTTTAAATCATTTTGTAACAACACGGAACACGGAGTTCATAGTTTAATAACCAAAACCTGAAGCTTTTTTTTACCATCATTTTACCGTCTAAACATAACGCTTTCTCTTTCGTGACTTTTGAATTACTTTCAATAGGTATTATGCTAATTAGCCACGAGCTACTCACGAGGTAGCGACAAACTATTTAATAAATTATATCGGTCAACTTGTGACAGATATTGGTCTAATTATGGATCTGACACGGGTAGGTATATATGAACCTGTCAAAATTAGAAGATAGTGGCCAGTCATCCCCAAAATATAACTCGCAGCAGACGGTATTATTGTTTACACCGCCATTGATTACCGGCATGCCTTGCTCAGAATCACACAGGTCAATCGCGCAGTGACACCTGTCGCACACAGTGGAACAAATGCGGGAACCATGAGTTAAAAATAGACTTGACGAAATGTGCGCACCACTAATTTTCCGTCTCAAAGCGTTTACCTATTATTTATCTATGTCTCCGAAACCGCCTCTTACTCTCCGAATCCGCCTCTTACTCTCCGACACCGCCTCTTCATAAAAAATGACCATAATTCTTTTCAGTTTATATTCGATTGAATTTTTTTTATTGAACGATGAAAGATAGGTGATTTCAAAGTCATAGACCTCATTCGTGGGCAGATTTCTCACAAAACAGCAGTAAAAACCATGTCCAGTTGAGAAAATTACACTCGTTGATTGACTTATGACAGTTCTACGGACCACATTTTTCAATAAATTTCGAAACCAACACATGAAACAG
>JAWPHD010018426.1:0-39976 GCA_037043455.1 Cyrtodaria siliqua | reverse complement strand
ATGACCACGTCAGAAATGCCACTGGCACTCTATGGCACGCAAAATGATACTCGTTGACATTTTATGTCCAAGGGACGTAATTCGTTTACGGGTAAATAGAAAAAATAGAGATAACGTTGCTCTTTCTGCGATCTGAGTGTCCAAATGGTTATTATTTATAAAGGTATTACGTATAGAATATGTACATTATTATCTGGCGTGTTGTAATGGTTGTTACTATGATACTTGTTATGATTATTGCAGCAAACCTGTATCAAGACACAACGTTAATCTCTTACCAAGTGAGCCCAGAAGTTGCATGTACATGCCATGACACGGCAACAATGAGTTTCACCGTAAGTTTTTCATTTGTATACGTACTTTCAACAGAGATGACCACGTCAGAAATGCCACTGGCACTCTATGGCACGCAAAAAGATACTCGTTGACATTTTATGTCCAAGGGACGTAATTCGTTTACGGGTAAATAGAAAAAATAGAGATAACGTTGCTCTTTCTGCGATCTGAGTGTCCAAATGGTTATTATTTATAAAGGTATTACGTATAGAATATGTACATTATTATCTGGCGTGTTGTAATGGTTGTTACTATGATACTTGTTATGATTATTGCAGCAAACCTGTATCAAGACACAACGTTAATCTCTTACCAAGTGAGCCCAGAAGTTGCATGTACAAGCCATGACACGGCAACAATGAGTTTCACCGTAAGTTTTTCATTTGTATACGTACTTTCAACAGAGATGACCACGTCAGAAATGCCATTGGCACTCTATGGCACGCAAAATGATACTCGTTGACATTTTATGTCCAAGGGACGTAATTCGTTTACGGGTAAATAGAAAAAATAGAGATAACGTTGCTCTTTCTGCGATCTGAGTGTCCAAATGGTTATTATTTATAAAGGTATTACGTATAGAATATGTACATTATTATCTGGCGTGTTGTAATGGTTGTTACTATGATACTTGTTATGATTATTGCAGCAAACCTGTATCAAGACACAACGTTAATCTCTTACCAAGTGAGCCCAGAAGTTGCATGTACAAGCCATGACACGGCAACAATGAGTTTCACCGTAAGTTTTTCATTTGTATACGTACTTTCAACAGAGATGACCACGTCAGAAATGCCACTGGCACTCTATGGCACGCAAAATGATACTCGTTGACATTTTATGTCCAAGGGACGTAATTCGTTTACGGGTAAATAGAAAAAATAGAGATAACGTTGCTCTTTCTGCGATCTGAGTGTCCAAATGGTTATTATTTATAAAGGTATTACGTATAGAATATGTACATTATTATCTGGCGTGTTGTAATGGTTGTTACTATGATACTTGTTATGATTATTGCAGCAAACCTGTATCAAGACACAACGTTAATCTCTTACCAAGTGAGCCCAGAAGTTGCATGTACAAGCCATGACACGGCAACAATGAGTTTCACCGTAAGTTTTTCATTTGTATACGTACTTTCAACAGAGATGACCACGTCAGAAATGCCACTGGCACTCTATGGCACGCAAAATGATACTCGTTGACATTTTATGTCCAAGGGACGTAATTCGTTTACGGGTAAATAGAAAAAATAGAGATAACGTTGCTCTTTCTGCGATCTGAGTGTCCAAATGGTTATTATTTATAAAGGTATTACGTATAGAATATGTACATTATTATCTGGCGTGTTGTAATGGTTGTTACTATGATACTTGTTATGATTATTGCAGCAAACCTGTATCAAGACACAACGTTAATCTCTTACCAAGTGAGCCCAGAAGTTGCATGTACAAGCCATGACACGGCAACAATGAGTTTCACCGTAAGTTTTTCATTTGTATACGTACTTTCAACAGAGATGACCACGTCAGAAATGCCACTGGCACTCTATGGCACGCAAAATGATACTCGTTGACATTTTATGTCCAAGGGACGTAATTCGTTTACGGGTAAATAGAAAAAATAGAGATAACGTTGCTCTTTCTGCGATCTGAGTGTCCAAATGGTTATTATTTATAAAGGTATTACGTATAGAATATGTACATTATTATCTGGCGTGTTGTAATGGTTGTTACTATGATACTTGTTATGATTATTGCAGCAAACCTGTATCAAGACACAACGTTAATCTCTTACCAAGTGAGCCAGAAGTTGCATGTACATGCCATGACACGGCAACAATGAGTTTCACCGTAAGTTTTTCATTTGTATACGTACTTTCAACAGAGATGACCACGTCAGAAATGCCAGTGGCACTCTATGGCACGCAAAAAGATACTCGTTGACATTTTATGTCCAAGGGACGTAATTCGTTTACGGGTAAGTAGAAAAAATAGAGATAACGTTGCTCTTTCTGCGATCTGAGTGTCCAAATGGTTATTATTTATAAAGGTATTACGTATAGAACATGTACATTATTATCTGGCGTGTTGTAATGGTTGTTACTATGATACTTGTTATGATTATTGCAGCAAACCTGTATCAAGACACAACGTTAATCTCTTACCAAGTGAGCCAAGAAGTTGCATGTACAAGCCATGACACGGCAACAATGAGTTTCACCGTAAGTTTTTCATTTGTATACGTACTTTCAACAGAGATGACCACGTCAGAAATGCCACTGGCACTCTACGGCACGCAAAATGATACTCGTTGACATTTTATGTCCAAGGGACGTAATTCGTTAACGTGTAAATAGAAAAAATAGAGATAACGTTGCTCTTTCTGCGATCTGAGTGTCCAAATGGTTATTATTTATAAAGGTATTACGTATAGAATATGTACATTATTATCTGGCGTGTTGTAATGGTTGTTACTATGATACTTGTTATGATTATTGCAGCAAACCTGTATCAAGACACAACGTTAATCTCTTACCAAGTGAGCCCAGAAGTTGCATGTACAAGCCATGACACGGCAACAATGAGTTTCACCGTAAGTTTTTCATTTGTATACGTACTTTCAACAGAGATGACCACGTCAGAAATGCCACTGGCACTCTATGGCACGCAAAATGATACTCGTTGACATTTTATGTCCAAGGGACGTAATTCGTTTACGGGTAAATAGAAAAAATAGAGATAACGTTGCTCTTTCTGCGATCTGAGTGTCCAAATGGTTATTATTTATAAAGGTATTACGTATAGAATATGTACATTATTATCTGGCGTGTTGTAATGGTTGTTACTATGATACTTGTTATGATTATTGCAGCAAACCTGTATCAAGACACAACGTTAATCTCTTACCAAGTGAGCCCAGAAGTTGCATGTACAAGCCATGACACAGCAACAATGAGTTTCACCGTAAGTTTTTCATTTGTATACGTACTTTCAACAGAGATGACCACGTCAGAAATGCCACTGGCACTCTATGGCACGCAAAATGATACTCGTTGACATTTTATGTCCAAGGGACGTAATTCGTTTACGGGTAAATAGAAAAAATAGAGATAACGTTGCTCTTTCTGCGATCTGAGTGTCCAAATGGTTATTATTTATAAAGGTATTACGTATAGAATATGTACATTATTATCTGGCGTGTTGTAATGGTTGTTACTATGATTCTTGTTATGATTATTGCAGCAAACCTGTATCAAGACACAACGTTAATCTCTTACCAAGTGAGCCCAGAAGTTGCATGTACAAGCCATGACACGGGCAACAATGAGTTTCACCGTAAGTTTTTCATTTGTATACGTACTTTCAACAGAGATGACCACGTCAGAAATGCCACTGGCACTCTATGGCACGCAAAATGATACTCGTTGACATTTTATGTCCAAGGGACGTAATTCGTTTACGGGTAAATAGAAAAAATAGAGATAACGTTGCTCTTTCTGCGATCTGAGTGTCCAAATGGTTATTATTTATAAAGGTATTACGTATAGAATATGTACATTATTATCTGGCGTGTTGTAATGGTTGTTACTATGATACTTGTTATGATTATTGCATCAAACCTGTATCAAGACACAACGTTAATCTCTTACCAAGTGAGCCCAGAAGTTGCATGTACAAGCCATGACACGGCAACAATGAGTTTCACCGTAAGTTTTTCATTTGTATACGTACTTTCAACAGAGATGACCACGTCAGAAATGCCACTGGCACTCTATGGCACGCAAAATGATACTCGTTGACATTTTATGTCCAAGGGACGTAATTCGTTTACGGGTAAATAGAAAAAATAGAGATAACGTTGCTCTTTCTGCGATCTGAGTGTCCAAATGGTTATTATTTATAAAGGTATTACGTATAGAATATGTACATTATTATCTGGCGTGTTGTAATGGTTGTTACTATGATACTTGTTATGATTATTGCAGCAAACCTGTATCAAGACACAACGTTAATCTCTTACCAAGTGAGCCCAGAAGTTGCGTGTACAAGCCATGACCCGGCAACAATGAGTTTCACCGTAAGTTTTTCATTTGTATACGTACTTTCAACAGAGATGACCACGTCAGAAATGCCACTGGCACTCTATGGCACGCAAAATGATACTCGTTGACATTTTATGTCCAAGGGACGTAATTCGTTTACGGGTAAATAGACAAAATAGAGATAACGTTGCTCTTTCTGCGATCTGAGTGTCCAAATGGTTATTATTTATAAAGGTATTACGTATAGAATATGTACATTATTATCTGGCGTGTTGTAATGGTTGTTACTATGATACTTGTTATGATTATTGCAGCAAACCTGTATCAAGACACAACGTTAATCTCTTACCAAGTGAGCCCAGAAGTTGCATGTACAAGCCATGACACGGCAACAATGAGTTTCACCGTAAGTTTTTCATTTGTATACGTACTTTCAACAGAGATGACCACGTCAGAAATGCCACTGGCACTCTATGGCACGCAAAATGATACTCGTTGATATTTTATGTCCAAGGGACGTAATTCGTTTACGGGTAAATAGAAAAAATAGAGATAACGTTGCTCTTTCTGCGATCTGAGTGTCCAAATGGTTATTATTTATAAAGGTATTACGTATAGAATATGTACATTATTATCTGGCGTGTTGTAATGGTTGTTACTATGATACTTGTTATGATTATTGCAGCAAACCTGTATCAAGACACAACGTTGATCTCTTACCAAGTGAGCCCAGAAGTTGCATGTACAAGCCATGACACGGCAACAATGAGTTTCACCGTAAGTGTTTCATTTGTATACGTACTTTCAACAGAGATGACCACGTCAGAAATGCCACTGGCACACTATGGCACGCAAAATGATACTCGTTGACATTTTATGTCCAAGGGACGTAATTCGTTTACGGGTAAATAGAAAAAATAGAGATAACGTTGCTCTTTCTGCGATCTGAGTGTCCAAATGGTTATTATTTATAAAGGTATTACGTATAGAATATGTACATTATTATCTGGCGTGTTGTAATGGTTGTTACTATGATACTTGTTATGACTATTGCAGCAAACCTGTATCAAGACACAACGTTAATCTCTTACCAAGTGAGCCCAGAAGTTGCATGTACAAGCCATGACACGGCAACAATGAGTTTCATCGTAAGTTTTTCATTTGTATACGTACTTTCAACAGAGATGACCACGTCAGAAATGCCACTGGCACTCTATGGCACGCAAAATGATACTCGTTGACATGTTATGTCCAAGGGACGTAATTCGTTTACGGGTAAATAGAAAAAATAGAGATAACGTTGCTCTTTCTGCGATCTGAGTGTCCAAATGGTTATTATTTATAAAGGTATTACGTATAGAATATGTACATTATTATCTGGCGTGTTGTAATGGTTGTTACTATGATACTTGTTATGATTATTGCAGCAAACCTGTATCAAGACACAACGTTAATCTCTTACCAAGTGAGCCCAGAAGTTGCGTGTACAAGCCATGACCCGGCAACAATGAGTTTCACCGTAAGTTTTTCATTTGTATACGTACTTTCAACAGAGATGACCACGTCAGAAATGCCACTGGCACTCTAGGGCACGCAAAATGATACTCGTTGACATTTTATGTCCAAGGGACGTAATTCGTTTACGGGTAAATAGACAAAATAGAGATAACGTTGCTCTTTCTGCGATCTGAGTGTCCAAATGGTTATTATTTATAAAGGTATTACGTATAGAATATGTACATTATTATCTGGCGTGTTGTAATGGTTGTTACTATGATACTTGTTATGATTATTGCAGCAAACCTGTATCAAGACACAACGTTAATCTCTTACCAAGTGAGCCCAGAAGTTGCATGTACAAGCCATGACACGGCAACAATGAGTTTCACCGTAAGTTTTTCATTTGTATACGTACTTTCAACAGAGATGACCACGTCAGAAATGCCACTGGCACTCTATGGCACGCAAAATGATACTCGTTGACATGTTATGTCCAAGGGACGTAATTCGTTTACGGGTAAATAGAAAAAATAGATATAACGTTGCTCTTTCTGCGATCTGAGTGTCCAAATGGTTATTATTTATAAAGGTATTACGTATAGAATATGTACATTATTATCTGGCGTGTTGTAATCGTTGTAACTATGATACTTGTTATGATTATTGCAGCAAACCTGTATCAAGACACAACGTTAATCTCTTACCAAGTGAGCCCAGAAGTTGCATGTACAAGCCATGACACGGCAACAATGAGTTTCACCGTAAGTTTTTCATTTGTATACGTACTTTCAACAGAGATGACCACGTCAGAAATGCCACTGGCACTCTATGGCACGCAAAATGATACTCGTTGACATTTTATGTCCAAGGGACGTAATTCGTTAACGTGTAAATAGAAAAAATAGAGATAACGTTGCTCTTTCTGCGATCTGAGTGTCCAAATGGTTATTATTTATAAAGGTATTACGTATAGAATATGTACATTATTATCTGGCGTGTTGTAATGGTTGTTACTATGATACTTGTTATGATTATTGCAGCAAACCTGTATCAAGACACAACGTTAATCTCTTACCAAGTGAGCCCAGAAGTTGCATGTACAAGCCATGACCCGGCAACAATGAGTTTCACCGTAAGTTTTTCATTTGTATACGTACTTTCAACAGAGATGACCACGTCAGAAATGCCACTGGCACTCTATGGCACGTAAAATGATACTCGTTGATATTTTATGTCCAAGGGACGTAATTCGTTTACGGGTAAATAGACAAAATAGAGATAACGTTGCTCTTTCTGCGATCTGAGTGTCCAAATGGTTATTATTTATAAAGGTATTACGTATAGAATATGTACATTATTATCTGGCGTGTTGTAATGGTTGTTACTATGATACTTGTTATGATTATTGCAGCAAACCTGTATCAAGACACAACGTAAATCTCTTACCAAGTGAGCCCAGAAGTTGCATGTACAAGCCATGACACAGCAACAATGAGTTTCACCGTAAGTTTTTCATTTGTATACGTACTTTCAACAGAGATGACCACGTCAGAAATGCCACTGGCACTCTATGGCACGTAAAATGATACTCGTTGACATTTTATGTCCAAGGGACGTAATTCGTTTACGGGTAAATAGAAAAAATAGAGATAACGTTGCTCTTTCTGCGATCTGAGTGTCCAAATGGTTATTATTTATAAAGGTATTACGTATAGAATATGTACATTATTATCTGGCGTGTTGTAATGGTTGTTACTATGATACTTGTTATGATTATTGCAGCAAACCTGTATCAAGACACAACGTTAATCTCTTACCAAGTGAGCCCAGAAGTTGCATGTACAAGCCATGACATGGCAACAATGAGTTTCACCGTAAGTTTTTCATTTGTATACGTACTTTCAACAGAGATGACCACGTCAGAAATGCCACTGGCACTCTATGGCACGCAAAATGATACTCGTTGACATTTTATGTCCAAGGGACGTAATTCGTTAACGTTTAAATAGAAAAAATAGAGATAACGTTGCTCTTTCTGCGATCTGAGTGTCCAAATGGTTATTATTTATAAAGGTATTACGTATAGAATATGTACATTATTATCTGGCGTGTTGTAATGGTTGTTACTATGATACTTGTTATGATTATTGCAGCAAACCTGTATCAAGACACAACGTTAATCTCTTACCAAGTGAGCCCAGAAGTTGCATGTACAAGCCATGACCCGGCAACAATGAGTTTCACCGTAAGTTTTTCATTTGTATACGTACTTTCAACAGAGATGACCACGTCAGAAATGCCACTGGCACTCTATGGCACGTAAAATGATACTCGTTGATATTTTATGTCCAAGGGACGTAATTCGTTTACGGGTAAATAGACAAAATAGAGATAACGTTGCTCTTTCTGCGATCTGAGTGTCCAAATGGTTATTATTTATAAAGGTATTACGTATAGAATATGTACATTATTATCTGGCGTGTTGTAATGGTTGTTACTATGATACTTGTTATGATTATTGCAGCAAACCTGTATCAAGACACAACGTAAATCTCTTACCAAGTGAGCCCAGAAGTTGCATGTACAAGCCATGACACAGCAACAATGAGTTTCACCGTAAGTTTTTCATTTGTATACGTACTTTCAACAGAGATGACCACGTCAGAAATGCCACTGGCACTCTATGGCACGCAAAATGATACTCGTTGACATTTTATGTCCAAGGGACGTAATTCGTTTACGGGTAAATAGAAAAAATAGAGATAACGTTGCTCTTTCTGCGATCTGAGTGTCCAAATGGTTATTATTTATAAAGGTATTACGTATAGAATATGTACATTATTATCTGGCGTGTTGTAATGGTTGTTACTATGATACTTGTTATGATTATTGCAGCAAACCTGTATCAAGACACAACGTTAATCTCTTACCAAGTGAGCCCAGAAGTTGCATGTACAAGCCATGACATGGCAACAATGAGTTTCACCGTAAGTTTTTCATTTGTATACGTACTTTCAACAGAGATGACCACGTCAGAAATGCCACTGGCACTCTATGGCACGCAAAATGATACTCGTTGACATTTTATGTCCAAGGGACGTAATTCGTTTACGGGTAAATAGAAAAAATAGAGATAACGTTGCTCTTTCTGCGATCTGAGTGTCCAAATGGTTATTATTTATAAAGGTATTACGTATAGAATATGTACATTATTATCTGGCGTGTTGTAATGGTTGTTACTATGATACTTGTTATGATTATTGCAGCAAACCTGTATCAAGACACAACGTTAATCTCTTACCAAGTGAGCCCAGAAGTTGCATGTACAAGCCATGACACGGCAACAATGAGTTTCACCGTAAGTTTTTCATTTGTATACGTACTTTCAACAGAGATGACCACGTCAGAAATGCCACTGGCACTCTATGGCACGCAAAATGATACTCGTTGACATTTTATGTCCAAGGGACGTAATTCGTTTACGGGTAAATAGAAAAAATAGAGATAACGTTGCTCTTTCTGCGATCTGAGTGTCCACATGGTTATTATTCATAAAGGTATTACGTATAGAATATGTACATTATTATCTGGCGTGTTGTAATGGTTGTTACTATGATACTTGTTATGATTATTGCAGCAAACCTGTATCAAGACACAACGTTAATCTCTTACCAAGTGAGCCCAGAAGTTGCATGTACAAGCCATGACCCGGCAACAATGAGTTTCACCGTAAGTTTTTCATTTGTATACGTACTTTCAACAGAGATGACCACGTCAGAAATGCCACTGGCACTCTATGGCACTCAAAATGATACTCGTTGACATTTTATGTCCAAGGGACGTAATTCGTTTACGTTTAAATAGAAAAAATAGAGATAACGTTGCTCTTTCTGCGATCTGAGTGTCCAAATGGTTATTATTTATAAAGGTATTACGTATAGAATATGTACACTATTATCTGGCGTGTTGTAATGGTTGTTACTATGATACTTGTTATGATTATTGCAGCAAACCTGTATCAAGACACAACGTTAATCTCTTACCAAGTGAGCCCAGAAGTTGCATGTACAAGCCATGACACAGCAACAATGAGTTTCACCGTAAGTTTTTCATTTGTATACGTACTTTCAACAGAGATGACCACGTCAGAAATGCCACTAACACTCTATGGCACGCAAAATGATACTCGTTGACATTTTATGTCCAAGGGACGTAATTCGTTTACGGGTAAATTGAAAAAATAGAGATAACGTTGCTCTTTCTGCGATCTGAGTGTCCAAATGGTTATTATTTATAAAGGTATTACGTATAGAATATGTACATTATTATCTGGCGTGTTGTAATGGTTGTTACTATGATACTTGTTATGATTATTGCAGCAAACCTGTATCAAGACACAACGTTAATCTCTTACCAAGTGAGCCCAGAAGTTGCATGTACAAGCCATGACACGGCAACAATGAGTTTCACCGTAAGTTTTTCATTTGTATACGTACTTTCAACAGAGATGACCACGTCAGAAATGCCACTGGCACTCTATGGCACGCAAAATGATACTCATTGACATTTTATGTCCAAGGGACGTAATTCGTTTACGGGTAAATAGAAAAAATAGAGATAACGTTGCTCTTTCTGCGATCTGAGTGTCCAAATGGTTATTATTTATAAAGGTATTACGTATAGAATATGTACATTATTATCTGGCGTGTTGTAATGGTTGTTACTATGATACTTGTTATGATTATTGCAGCAAACCTGTATCAAGACACAACGTTAATCTCTTACCAAGTGAGCCCAGAAGTTGCATGTTCAAGCCATGACACGGCAACAATGAGTTTCACCGTAAGTTTTTCATTTGTATACGTACTTTCAACAGAGATGACCATGTCAGAAATGCCACTGGCACTCTATGGCACGCAAAATGATACTCGTTGACATTTTATGTCCAAGGGAAGTAATTCGTTTACGGGTAAATAGAAAAAATAGAGATAACGTTGCTCTTTCTGCGATCTGAGTGTCCAAATGGTTATTATTTATAAAGGTATTACGTATAGAATATGTACATTATTATCTGGCGTGTTGTAATGGTTGTTACTATGATACTTGTTATGATTATTGCAGCAAACCTGTATCAAGACACAACGTTAATCTCTTACCAAGTGAGCCCAGAAGTTGCATGTACAAGCCATGACACGGCAACAATGAGTTTCACCGTAAGTTTTTCATTTGTATACGTACTTTCAACAGAGATGACCACGTCAGAAATGCCACTTGCACTCTATGGCACGCAAAATGACACTCGTTGACATTTTATGTCCAAGGGACGTAATTCGTTTACGGGTAAATAGAAAAAATAGAGATAACGTTGCTCTTTCTGCGATCTGAGTGTCCAAATGGTTATTATTTATAAAGGTATAACGTATAGAATATGTACATTATTATCTGGCGTGTTGTAATGGTTGTTACTATGATACTTGTTATGATTATTGCAGCAAACCTGTATCAAGACACAACGTTAATCTCTTACCAAGTAAGCCCAGAAGTTGCATGTACAAGCCATGACACGGCAACAATGAGTTTCACCGTAAGTTTTTCATTTGTATACGTACTTTCAACAGAGATGACCACGTCAGAAATGCCACTGGCACTCTATGGCACGCAAAATGATACTCGTTGACATTTTATGTCCAAGGGACGTAATTCGTTTACGGGTAAATAGAAAAAATAGAGATAACGTTGCTCTTTCTGCGATCTGAGTGTCCAAATGGTTATTATTTATAAAGGTATTACGTATAGAATATGTACATTATTATCTGGCGTGTTGTAATGGTTGTTACTATGATACTTGTTATGATTATTGCAGCAAACCTGTATCAAGACACAACGTTAATCTCTTACCAAGTGAGCCCAGAAGTTGCATGTACAAGCCATGACACGGCAACAATGAGTTTCACCGTAAGTTTTTCATTTGTATACGTACTTTCAACAGAGATGACCACGTCAGAAATGCCACTGGCACTCTATGGCACGCAAAATGATACTCGTTGACATTTTATGTCCAAGGGACGTAATTCGTTTACGGGTAAATAGAAAAAATAGAGATAACGTTGCTCTTTCTGCGATCTGAGTGTCCAAATGGTTATTATTTATAAAGGTATTACATATAGAATATGTACATTATTATCTGGCGTGTTGTAATGGTTGTTACTATGATACTTGTTATGATTATTGCAGCAAACCTGTATCAAGACACAACGTTAATCTCTTACCAAGTGAGCCCAGAAGTTGCATGTACAAGCCATGACACGGCAACAATGAGTTTCACCGTAAGTTTTTCATTTGTATACGTACTTTCAACAGAGATGACCATGTCAGAAATGCCACTGGCACTCTATGGCACGCAAAATGATACTCGTTGACATTTTATGTCCAAGGGACGTAATTCGTTTACGGGTAAATAGAAAAAATAGAGATAACGTTGCTCTTTCTGCGATCTGAGTGTCCAAATGGTTATTATTTATAAAGGTATTACGTATAGAATATGTACATTATTATCTGGCGTGTTGTAATGGTTGTTACTATGATACTTGTTATGATTATTGCAGCAAACCTGTATCAAGACACAACGTTAATCTCTTACCAAGTGAGCCCAGAAGTTGCATGTACAAGCCATGACACGGCAACAATGAGTTTCACCGTAAGTTTTTCATTTGTATACGTACTTTCAACAGAGATGACCACGTCAGAAATGCCACTGGCATTCTATGGCACGCAAAATGATACTCGTTGACATTTTATGTCCAAGGGACGTAATTCGTTTACGGGTAAATAGAAAAAATAGAGATAACGTTGCTCTTTCTGCGATCTGAGTGTCCAAATGGTTATTATTTATAAAGGTATTACGTATAGAATATGTACATTATTATCTGGCGTGTTGTAATGGTTGTTACTATGATACTTGTTATGATTATTGCAGCAAACCTGTATCAAGACACAACGTTAATCTCTTACCAAGTGAGACCAAAAGTTGCATGTACAAGCCATGACCCGGCAACAATGAGTTTCACCGTAAGTTTTTCATTTGTATACGTACTTTCAACAGAGATGACCACGTCAGAAATGCCACTGGCACTCTATGGCACGCAAAATGATACTCGTTGACATTTTATGTCCAAGGGACGTAATTCGTTTACGGGTAAATAGAAAAAATAGAGATAACGTTGCTCTTTCTGCGATCTGAGTGTCCAAATGGTTATTATTTATAAAGGTATTACGTATAGAATATGTACATTATTATCTGGCGTGTTGTAATGGTTGTTACTATGATACTTGTTATGATTATTGCAGCAAACCTGTATCAAGACACAACGTTAATCTCTTACCAAGTGAGCCCAGAAGTTGCATGTACAAGCCATGACACGGCAACAATGAGTTTCACCGTAAGTTTTTCATTTGTATACGTACTTTCAACAGAGATGACCACGTCAGAAATGCCACTTGCACTCTATGGCACGCAAAATGACACTCGTTGACATTTTATGTCCAAGGGACGTAATTCGTTTACGGGTAAATAGAAAAAATAGAGATAACGTTGCTCTTTCTGCGATCTGAGTGTCCAAATGGTTATTATTTATAAAGGTATTACGTATAGAATATGTACATTATTATCTGGCGTGTTGTAATGGTTGTTACTATGATACTTGTTATGATTATTGCAGCAAACCTGTATCAAGACACAACGTTAATCTCTTACCAAGTGAGCCCAGAAGTTGCATGTACAAGCCATGACACGGCAACAATGAGTTTCACCGTAAGTTTTTCATTTGTATACGTACTTTCAACAGAGATGACCACGTCAGAAATGCCACTGGCACTCTATGGCACGCAAAATGATACTCGTTGACATTTTATGTCCAAGGGACGTAATTCGTTTACGGGTAAATAGAAAAAATAGAGATAACGTTGATCTTTCTGCGATCTGAGTGTCCAAATGGTTATTATTTATAAAGGTATTACGTATAGAATATGTACATTATTATCTGGCGTGTTGTAATGGTTGTTACTATGATACTTGTTATGATTATTGCAGCAAACCTGTATCAAGACACAACGTTAATCTCTTACCAAGTGAGCCCAGAAGTTGCATGTACAAGCCATGACACGGCAACAATGAGTTTCACCGTAAGTTTTTCATTTGTATACGTACTTTCAACAGAGATGACCACGTCAGAAATGCCACTGGCACTCTATGGCACGCAAAATGATACTCGTTGACATTTTATGTCCAAGGGAAGTAATTCGTTTACGGGTAAATAGAAAAAATAGAGATAACGTTGCTCTTTCTGCGATCTGAGTGTCCAAATGGTTATTATTTATAAAGGTATTACGTATAGAATATGTACATTATTATCTGGCGTGTTGTAATGGTTGTTACTATGATACTTGTTATGATTATTGCAGCAAACCTGTATCAAGACACAACGTTAATCTCTTACCAAGTGAGCCCAGAAGTTGCATGTACAAGCCATGACACGGCAACAATGAGTTTCACCGTAAGTTTTTCATTTGTATACGTACTTTCAACAGAGATGACCACGTCAGAAATCCCACTGGCACTCTATGGCACGCAAAATGATACTCGTTGACATATATGTCCAAGGGACGTAATTCGTTTACGGGTAAATAGAAAAAATAGAGATAACGTTGCTCTTTCTGCGATCTGAGTGTCCAAATGGTTATTATTTATAAAGGTATTACCTATAGAATATGTACATTATTATCTGGCGTGTTGTAATGGTTGTTACTATGATACTTGTTATGATTATTGCAGCAAACCTGTATCAAGACACAACGTTAATCTCTTACCAAGTGAGCCCAGAAGTTGCATGTACAAGCCATGACACGGCAACAATGAGTTTCACCGTAAGTTTTTCATTTGTATACGTACTTTCAACAGAGATGACCACGTCAGAAATGCCACTTGCACTCTATGGCACGCAAAATGACACTCGTTGACATTTTATGTCCAAGGGACGTAATTCGTTTACGGGTAAATAGAAAAAATAGAGATAACGTTGCTCTTTCTGCGATCTGAGTGTCCAAATGGTTATTATTTATAAAGGTATAACGTATAGAATATGTACATTATTATCTGGCGTGTTGTAATGGTTGTTACTATGATACTTGTTATGATTATTGCAGCAAACCTGTATCAAGACACAACGTTAATCTCTTACCAAGTAAGCCCAGAAGTTGCATGTACAAGCCATGACACGGCAACAATGAGTTTCACCGTAAGTTTTTCATTTGTATACGTACTTTCAACAGAGATGACCACGTCAGAAATGCCACTGGCACTCTATGGCACGCAAAATGATACTCGTTGACATTTTATGTCCAAGGGACGTAATTCGTTTACGGGTAAATAGAAAAAATAGAGATAACGTTGCTCTTTCTGCGATCTGAGTGTCCAAATGGTTATTATTTATAAAGGTATTACGTATAGAATATGTACATTATTATCTGGCGTGTTGTAATGGTTGTTACTATGATACTTGTTATGATTATTGCAGCAAACCTGTATCAAGACACAACGTTAATCTCTTACCAAGTGAGCCCAGAAGTTGCATGTACAAGCCATGACACGGCAACAATGAGTTTCACCGTAAGTTTTTCATTTGTATACGTACTTTCAACAGAGATGACCACGTCAGAAATGCCACTGGCACTCTATGGCACGCAAAATGATACTCGTTGACATTTTATGTCCAAGGGACGTAATTCGTTTACGGGTAAATAGAAAAAATAGAGATAACGTTGCTCTTTCTGCGATCTGAGTGTCCAAATGGTTATTATTTATAAAGGTATTACGTATAGAATATGTACATTATTATCTGGCGTGTTGTAATGGTTGTTACTATGATACTTGTTATGATTATTGCAGCAAACCTGTATCAAGACACAACGTTAATCTCTTACCAAGTGAGCCCAGAAGTTGCATGTACAAGCCATGACACGGCAACAATGAGTTTCACCGTAAGTTTTTCATTTGTATACGTACTTTCAACAGAGATGACCACGTCAGAAATGCCACTGGCACTCTATGGCACGCAAAATGATACTCGTTGACATTTTATGTCCAAGGGACGTAATTCGTTTACGGGTAAATAGAAAAAATAGAGATAACGTTGCTCTTTCTGCGATCTGAGTGTCCAAATGGTTATTATTTATAAAGGTATTACGTATAGAATATGTACATTATTATCTGGCGTGTTGTAATGGTTGTTACTATGATACTTGTTATGATTATTGCAGCAAACCTGTATCAAGACACAACGTTAATCTCTTACCAAGTGAGCCCAGAAGTTGCATGTACAAGCCATGACACGGCAACAATGAGTTTCACCGTAAGTTTTTCATTTGTATACGTACTTTCAACAGAGATGACCACGTCAGAAATGCCACTGGCACTCTATGGCACGCAAAATGATACTCGTTGACATTGTATGTCCAAGGGACGTAATTCGTTTAAGGGTAAATAGAAAAAATAGAGATAACGTTGCTCTTTCTGCGATCTGAGTGTCCAAATGGTTATTATTTATAAAGGTATTACGTATAGAATATGTACATTATTATCTGGCGTGTTGTAATGGTTGTTACTATGATACTTGTTATGATTATTGCAGCAAACCTGTATCAAGACACAACGTTAATCTCTTACCAAGTGAGCCCAGAAGTTGCATGTACAAGCCATGACCCGGCAACAATGAGTTTCACCGTAAGTTTTTCATTTGTATACGTACTTTCAACAGAGATGACCACGTCAGAAATGCCACTGGCACTCTATGGCACGCAAAATGATACTCGTTGACATTTATGTCCAAGGGACGTAATTCGTTTACGGGTAAATAGAAAAAATAGAGATAACGTTGCTCTTTCTGCGATCTGAGTGTCCAAATGGTTATTATTTATAAAGGTATTACGTATAGAATATGTACATTATTATCTGGCGTGTTGTAATGGTTGTTACTATGATACTTGTTATGATTATTGCAGCAAACCTGTATCAAGACACAACGTTAATCTCTTACCAAGTGAGCCCAGAAGTTGCATGTACAAGCCATGACACGGCAACAATGAGTTTCACCGTAAGTTTTTCATTTGTATACGTACTTTCAACAGAGATGACCACGTCAGAAATGCCACTGGCACTCTATGGCACGCAAAATGATACTCGTTGACATTTTATGTCCAAGGGACGTAATTCGTTTACGGGTAAATAGAAAAAATAGAGATAACGTTGCTCTTTCTGCGATCTGAGTGTCCAAATGGTTATTATTTATAAAGGTATTACGTATAGAATATGTACATTATTATCTGGCGTGTTGTAATGGTTGTTACTATGATACTTGTTATGATTATTGCAGCAAACCTGTATCAAGACACAACGTTAATCTCTTACCAAGTGAGCCCAGAAGTTGCATGTACAAGCCATGACACGGCAACAATGAGTTTCACCGTAAGTTTTTCATTTGTATACGTACTTTCAACAGAGATGACCACGTCAGAAATGCCACTGGCACTCTATGGCACGCAAAATGATACTCGTTGACATTTTATGTCCAAGGGACGTAATTCGTTTACGGGTAAATAGAAATAATAGAGATAACGTTGCTCTTTCTGCGATCTGAGTGTCCAAATGGTTATTATTTATAAAGGTATTACGTATAGAATATGTACATTATTATCTGGCGTGTTGTAATGGTTGTTACTATGATACTTGTTATGATTATTGCAGCAAACCTGTATCAAGACACAACGTTAATCTCTTACCAAGTGAGCCCAGAAGTTGCATGTACAAGCCATGACCCGGCAACAATGAGTTTCACCGTAAGTTTTTCATTTGTATACGTACTTTCAACAGAGATGACCACGTCAGAAATGCCACTGGCACTCTATGGCACGCAAAATGATACTCGTTGACATTTTATGTCCAAGGGACGTAATTCGTTTACGGGTAAATAGAAAAAATAGAAATAACGTTGCTCTTTCTGCGATCTGAGTGTCCAAATGGTTATTATTTATAAAGGTATTACGTATAGAATATGTACATTATTATCTGGCGTGTTGTAATGGTTGTTACTATGATACTTGTTATGATTATTGCAGCAAACCTGTATCAAGACACAACGTTAATCTCTTACCAAGTGAGCCCAGAAGTTGCATGTACAAGCCTTGACACGGCAACAATGAGTTTCACCGTAAGTTTTTCATTTGTATATGTACTTTCAACAGAGATGACCACGTCAGAAATGCCACTGGCACTCTATGGCACGCAAAATGATACTCGATGACATTTTATGTCCAAGGGACGTAATTCGTTTACGGGTAAATAGAAAAAATAGAGATAACGTTGCTCTTTCTGCGATCTGAGTGTCCAAATGGTTATTATTTATAAAGGTATTACGTATAGAATATGTACATTATTATCTGGCGTGTTGTAATGGTTGTTACTATGATACTTGTTATGATTATTGCAGCAAACCTGTATCAAGACACAACGTTAATCTCTTACCAAGTGAGCCCAGAAGTTGCATGTACAAGCCATGACACGGCAACAATGAGTTTCACCGTAAGTTTTTCATTTGTATACGTACTTTCAACAGAGATGACCACGTCAGAAATGCCACTGGCACTCTATGGCACGCAAAATGATACTCGTTGACATTCAATGTCCAAGGGACGTAATTCGTTTACGGGTAAATAGAAAAAATAGAGATAACGTTGCTCTTTCTGCGATCTGAGTGTCCAAATGGTTATTATTTATAAAGGTATTACGTATAGAATATGTACATTATTATCTGGCGTGTTGTAATGGTTGTTACTATGATACTTGTTATGATTATTGCAGCAAACCTGTATCAAGACACAACGTTAATCTCTTACCAAGTGAGCCCAGAAGTTGCATGTACAAGCCATGACCCGGCAACAATGAGTTTCACCGTAAGTTTTTCATTTGTATACGTACTTTCAACAGAGATGACCACGTCAGAAATGCCACTGGCACTCTATGGCGCGCAAAATGATACTCGTTGACATTTTATGTCCAAGGGACGTAATTCGTTTACGGGTAAATAGAAAAAATAGAGATAACGTTGCTCTTTCTGCGATCTGAGTGTCCAAATGGTTATTATTTATAAAGGTATTACGTATAGAATATGTACATTATTATCTGGCGTGTTGTAATGGTTGTTACTATGATACTTGTTATGATTATTGCAGCAAACCTGTATCAAGACACAACGTTAATCTCTTACCAAGTGAGCCCAGAAGTTGCATGTACAAGCCATGACACGGCAACAATGAGTTTCACCGTAAGTTTTTCATTTGTATACGTACTTTCAACAGAGATGACCACGTCAGAAATGCCACTGGCACTCTATGGTACGCAAAATGATACTCGTTGACATTTTATGTCCAAGGGACGTAATTCGTTTACGGGTAAATAGAAAAAATAGAGATAACGTTGCTCTTTCTGCGATCTGAGTGTCCAAATGGTTATTATTTATAAAGGTATTACGTATAGAATATGTACATTATTATCTGGCGTGTTGTAATGGTTGTTACTATGATACTTGTTATGATTATTGCAGCAAACCTGTATCAAGACACAACGTTAATCTCTTACCAAGTGAGCCCAGACGTTGCATGTACAAGCCATGACCCGGCAACAATGAGTTTCACCGTAAGTTTTTCATTTGTATACGTACTTTCAACAGAGATGACCACGTCAGAAATACCACTGGCACTCTATGGCACGCAAAATGATACTCGTTGACATTTTATGTCCAAGGGACGTAATTCGTTTACGGGTAAATAGAAAAAATAGAGATAACGTTTTTCTTTCTGCGATCTGAGTGTCCAAATGGTTATTATTTATAAAGGTATTACGTATAGAATATGTACATTATTATCTGGCGTGTTGTAATGGTTGTTACTATGATACTTGTTATGATTATTGCAGCAAACCTGTATCAAGACACAACGTTAATCTCTCACCAAGTGAGCCCAGAAGTTGCATGTACAAGCCATGACACGGCAACAATGAGTTTCACCGTAAGTTTTTCATTTGTATACGTACTTTCAACAGAGATGACCACGTCAGAAATGCCACTGGCACTCTATGGCACGCAAAATGATACTCGTTGACATTTTATGTCCAAGGGACGTAATTCGTTTACGGGTAAATAGAAAAAATAGAGATAACGTTGCTCTTTCTGCGATCTGAGTGTCCAAATGGTTATTATTTATAAAGGTATTACGTATAGAATATGTACATTATTATCTGGCGTGTTGTAATGGTTGTTACTATGATACTTGTTATGATTATTGCAGCAAACCTGTATCAAGACACAACGTTAATCTCTTACCAAGTGAGCCCAGAAGTTGCATGTACAAGCCATGACACGGCAACAATGAGTTTCACCATAAGTTTTTCATTTGTATACGTACTTTCAACAGAGATGACCACGTCAGAAATGCCACTGGCACTCTATGGCACGCAAAATGATACTCGTTGACATTTTATGTCCAAGGGACGTAATTCGTTTACGGGTAAATAGAAAAAATAGAGATAACGTTTTTCTTTCTGCGATCTGAGTGTCCAAATGGTTATTATTTATAAAGGTATTACGTATAGAATATGTACATTATTATCTGGCGTGTTGTAATGGTTGTTACTATGATACTTGTTATGATTATTGCAGCAAACCTGTATCAAGACACAACGTTAATCTCTCACCAAGTGAGCCCAGAAGTTGCATGTACAAGCCATGACACGGCAACAATGAGTTTCACCGTAAGTTTTTCATTTGTATACGTACTTTCAACAGAGATGACCACGTCAGAAATGCCACTGGCACTCTATGGCACGCAAAATGATACTCGTTGACATTTTATGTCCAAGGGACGTAATTCGTTTACGGGTAAATAGAAAAAATAGAGATAACGTTGCTCTTTCTGCGATCTGAGTGTCCAAATGGTTATTATTTATAAAGGTATAACGTATAGAATATGTACATTATTATCTGGCGTGTTGTAATGGTTGTTTCTATGATACTTGTTATGATTATTGCAGCAAACCTGTATCAAGACACAACGTTAATCTCTTACCAAGTGAGCCCAGAAGTTGCATGTACAAGCCATGACACAGCAACAATGAGTTTCACCATAAGTTTTTCATTTGTATACGTACTTTCAACAGAGATGACCACGTCAGAAATGCCACTGGCACTCTATGGCACGCAAAATGATACTCGTTGACATTTTATGTCCAAGGGACGTAATTCGTTTACGGGTAAATAGAAAAAATAGAGATAACGTTGCTCTTTCTGCGATCTGAGTGTCCAAATGGTTATTATTTATAAAGGTATTACGTATAGAATATGTACATTATTATCTGGCGTGTTGTAATGGTTGTTACTATGATACTTGTTATGATTATTGCAGCAAACCTGTATCAAGACACAACGTTAATCTCTCACCAAGTGAGCCCAGAAGTTGCATGTACAAGCCATGACACGGCAACAATGAGTTTCACCGTAAGTTTTTCATTTGTATACGTACTTCAACAGAAATGACCACGTCAGAAATGCCACTGGCACTCTATGGCACGCAAAATGATACTCGTTGACATTTTATGTCCAAGGGACGTAATTCGTTTACGGGTAAATAGAAAAAATAGAGATAACGTTGCTCTTTCTGCGATCTGAGTGTCCAAATGGTTATTATTTATAAAGGTATTACGTATAGAATATGTACATTATTATCTGGCGTGTTGTAATGGTTGTTACTATGATACTTGTTATGATTATTGCAGCAAACCTGTATCAAGACACAACGTTAATCTCTTACCAAGTGAGCCCAGAAGTTGCATGTACAAGCCATGACCCGGCAACAATGAGTTTCACCGTAAGTTTTTCATTTGTATACGTACTTTCAACAGAGATGACCACGTCAGAAATGCCACTGGCACTCTATGGCACGCAAAATGATACTCGTTGACATTTTATGTCCAAGGGACGTAATTCGTTTACGGGTAAATAGAAAAAATAGAGATAACGTTGCTCTTTCTGCGATCTGAGTGTCCAAATGGTTATTATTTATAAAGGTATTACGTATAGAATATGTACATTATTATCTGGCGTGTTGTAATGGTTGTTACTATGATACTTGTTATGATTATTGCAGCAAACCTGTATCAAGACACAACGTTAATCTCTTACCAAGTGAGCCCAGACGTTGCATGTACAAGCCATGACCCGGCAACAATGAGTTTCACCGTAAGTTTTTCATTTGTATACGTACTTTCAACAGAGATGACCACGTCAGAAAAGCCACTGGCACTCTATAGCACGCAAAATGATACTCGTTGACATTTTATGTCCAAGGGACGTAATTCGTTTACGGGTAAATAGAAAAAATAGAGATAACGTTGCTCTTTCTGCGATCTGAGTGTCCAAATGGTTATTATTTATAAAGGTATTACGTATAGAATATGTACATTATTATCTGGCGTGTTGTAATGGTTGTTACTATGATACTTGTTATGATTATTGCAGCAAACCTGTATCAAGACACAACGTTAATCTCTTACCAAGTGAGCCCAGAAGTTGCATGTACAAGCCATGACACGGCAACAATGAGTTTCACCGTAAGTTTTTCATTTGTATACGTACTTTCAACAGAGATGACCACGTCAGAAATGCCACTGGCACTCTATGGCACGCAAAATGATACTCGTTGACATTTTATGTCCAAGGGACGTAATTCGTTTACGGGTAAATAGAAAAAATAGAGATAACGTTGTTCTTTCTGCGATCTGAGTGTCCAAATGGTTATTATTTATAAAGGTATTACGTATAGAATATGTACATTATTATCTGGCGTGTTGTAATGGTTGTTACTATGATACTTGTTATGATTATTGCAGCAAACCTGTATCAAGACACAACGTTAATCTCCTATCAAGTGAGCCCAGAAGTTGCATGTACAAGCCATGACACGGCAACAATGAGTTTCACCGTAAGTTTTTCATTTGTATACGTACTTTCAACAGAGATGACCACGTCAGAAATGCCACTGGCACTCTATGGCACGCAAAATGATACTCGTTGACATTTTATGTCCAAGGGACGTAATTCGTTTACGGGTAAATAGAAAAAATAGAGATAACGTTGCTCTTTCTGCGATCTGAGTGTCCAAATGGTTATTATTTATAAAGGTATTACGTATAGAATATGTACATTATTATCTGGCCTGTTGTAATGGTTGTTACTATGATACTTGTTATGATTATTGCAGCAAACCTGTATCAAGACACAACGTTAATCTCTTACCAAGTGAGCCCAGAAGTTGCATGTACAAGCCCTGACACGGCAACAATGAGTTTCGCCGTAAGTTTTTCATTTGTATACGTACTTTCAACAGAGATGACCACGTCAGAAATGCCACTATCACTCTATGGCACGCAACATGATACTCGTTGACATTGTATGTCCAAGGGACGTAATTCGTTTACGGGTAAATAGAAAAAATAGAGATAACGTTGCTCTTTCTGCGACCTGAGTGTCCAAATGGTTATTATTTATAAAGTTATTACGTATAGAATATGTACATTATTATCTGGCGTGTTGTAATGGTTGTTACTATGATACTTGTTATGATTATTGCAGCAAACCTGTATCAAGACACAACGTTAATCTCTTACCAAGTGAGCCCAGAAGTTGCATGTACAAGCCATGACCCGGCAACAATGAGTTTCACCGTAAGTTTTTCATTTGTATACGTACTTTCAACAGAGATGACCACGTCAGAAATGCCACTGGCACTCTATGGCACGCAAAATGATACTCGTTGACATTTTATGTCCAAGGGACGTAATTCGTTTACGGGTAAATAGAAAAAATAGAGATAACGTTGCTCTTTCTGCGATCTGAGTGTCCAAATGGTTATTATTTATTAAGGTATTACGTATAGAATATGTACATTATTATCTGGCGTGTTGTAATGGTTGTTACTATGATACTTGTTATGATTATTGCAGCAAACCTGTATCAAGACACAACGTTAATCTCTTACCAAGTGAGCCCAGAAGTTGCATGTACAAGCCATGACACGGCAACAATGAGTTTCACCGTAAGTTTTTCATTTGTATACGTACTTTCAACAGAGATGACCACGTCAGAAATGCCACTGGCACTCTATGGCACGCAAAATGATACTCGTTGACATTTTATGTCCAAGGGACGTAATTCGTTTACGGGTAAATAGAAAAAATAGAGATAACGTTGCTCTTTCTGCGATCTGAGTGTCCAAATGGTTATTATTTATAACGGTATTACGTATAGAATATGTACATTATTATCTGGCGTGTTGTAATGGTTGTTACTATGATACTTGTTATGATTATTGCAGCAAACCTGTATCAAGACACAACGTTAATCTCTTACCAAGTGAGCCCAGAAGTTGCATGTACAAGCCATGACACGGCAACAATGAGTTTCACCGTAAGTTTTTCATTTGTATACGTACTTTCAACAGAGATGACCACGTCAGAAATGCCACTGGCACTCTATGGCACGCAAAATGATACTCGTTGACATTTTATGTCCAAGGGACGTAATTCGTTTACGGGTAAATAGAAAAAATAGAGATAACGTTGCTCTTTCTGCGATCTGAGTGTCCAAATGGTTATTATTTATAAAGGTATTACGTATAGAATATGTACATTATTATCTGGCGTGTTGTAATGGTTGTTACTATGATACTTGTTATGATTATTGCAGCAAACCTGTATCAAGACACAACGTTAATCTCTTACCAAGTGAGCCCAGAAGTTGCATGTACAAGCCATGACACGGCAACAATGAGTTTCACCGTAAGTTTTTCATTTGTATACGTACTTTCAACAGAGATGACCACGTCAGAAATGCCACTGGCACTCTATGGCACGCAAAATGATACTCGTTGACATTTTATGTCCAAGGGACGTAATTCGTTTACGGGTAAATAGAAAAAATAGAGATAACGTTGCTCTTTCTGCGATCTGAGTGTCCAAATGGTTATTATTTATAAAGGTATTACGTATAGAATATGTACATTATTATCTGGCGTGTTGTAATGGTTGTTACTATGATACTTGTTATGATTATTGCAGCAAACCTGTATCAAGACACAACGTTAATCTCTTACCAAGTGAGCCCAGAAGTTGCATGTACAAGCCATGACCCGGCAACAATGAGTTTCACCGTAAGTTTTTCATTTGTATACGTACTTTCAACAGAGATGACCACGTCAGAAATGCCACTGGCACTCTATGGCACGCAAAATGATACTCGTTGACATTTTATGTCCAAGGGACGTAATTCGTTTACGGGTAAATAGAAAAAATAGAGATAACGTTGCTCTTTCTGCGATCTGAGTGTCCAAATGGTTATTATTTATAAAGGTATTACGTATAGAATATGTACATTATTATCTGGCGTGTTGTAATGGTTGTTACTATGATACTTGTTATGATTATTGAAGCAAACCTGTATCAAGACACAACGTTAATCTCTTACCAAGTGAGCCCAGAAGTTGCATGTACAAGCCATGACACGGCAACAATGAGTTTCACCGTAAGTTTTTCATTTGTATACGTACTTTCAACAGAGATGACCACGTCAGAAATGCCACTGGCACTCTATGGCACGCAAAATGATACTCGTTGACATTTTATGTCCAAGGGACGTAATTCGTTTACGGGTAAATAGAAAAAATAGAGATAACGTTGCTCTTTCTGCGATCTGAGTGTCCAAATGGTTATTATTTATAAAGGTATTACGTATAGAATATGTACATTATTATCTGGCGTGTTGTAATGGTTGTTACTATGATACTTGTTATGATTATTGCAGCAAACCTGTATCAAGACACAACGTTAATCTCTTACCAAGTGAGCCCAGAAGTTGCATGTACAAGCCATGACACGGCAACAATGAGTTTCGCCGTAAGTTTTCCATTTGTATACGTACTTTCAACATAGATGACCACGTCAGAAATGCCACTGGCACTCTATGGCACGCAAAATGATACTCGTTGACATTTTATGTCCAAGGGACGTAATTCGTTTACGGGTAAATAGAAAAAATAGAGATAACGTTGCTCTTTCTGCGATCTGAGTGTCCAAATGGTTATTATTTATAAAGGTATTACGTATAGAATATGTACATTATTATCTGGCGTGTTGTAATGGTTGTTACTATGATACTTGTTATGATTATTGCAGCAAACCTGTATCAAGACACAACGTTAATCTCTTACCACGTGAGCCCAGAAGTTGCATGTACAAGCCATGACACGGCAACAATGAGTTTCACCGTAAGTTTTTCATTTGTATACGTACTTTCAACAGAGATGACCACGTCAGAAATGCCACTGGCACTCTATGGCACACAAAATGATACTCGTTGACATTTTATGTCCAAGGGACGTAATTCGTTTACGGGTAAATAGAAAAAATAGAGATAACGTTGCTCTTTCTGCGATCTGAGTGTCCAAATGGTTATTATTTATAAAGGTATTACGTATAGAATATGTACATTATTATCTGGCGTGTTGTAATGGTTGTTACTATGATACTTGTTATGATTATTGCAGCAAACCTGTATCAAGACACAACGTTAATCTCTTACCAAGTGAGCCCAGAAGTTGCATGTACAAGCCATGACACGGCAACAATGAGTTTCACCGTAAGTTTTTCATTTGTATACGTACTTTCAACAGAGATGACCACGTCAGAAATGCCACTGGCACTCTATGGCACGCAAAATGATACTCGTTGACATTTTATGTCCAAGGGACGTAATTCGTTTACGGGTAAATAGAAAAAATAGAGATAACGTTGCTCTTTCTGCGATCTGAGTGTCCAAATGGTTATTATTTATAAAGGTATTACGTATAGAATATGTACATTATTATCTGGCGTGTTGTAATGGTTGTTACTATGATACTTGTTATGATTATTGCAGCAAACCTGTATCAAGACACAACGTTAATCTCTTACCAAGTGAGCCCAGAAGTTGCATGTACAAGCCATGACCCGGCAACAATGAGTTTCACTGTAAGTTTTTCATTTGTATACGTACTTTCAACAGAGATGACCACTTCAGAAATGCCACTGGCACTCTATGGCACGCAAAATGATACTCGTTGACATTTTATGTCCAAGGGACGTAATTCGTTTACGGGTAAATAGAAAAAATAGAGATAACGTTGCTCTTTCTGCGATCTGAGTGTCCAAATGGTTATTATTTATAAAGGTATTACGTATAGAATATGTACATTATTATCTGGCGTGTTGTAATGGTTGTTACTATGATACTTGTTATGATTATTGCAGCAAACCTGTATCAAGACACAACGTTAATCTCTTACCAAGTGAGCCCAGAAGTTGCATGTACAAGCCATGACACGGCAACAATGAGTTTCACCGTAAGTTTTTCATTTGTATACGTACTTTCAACAGAGATGACCACGTCAGAAATGCCACTGGCACTCTATGGCACGCAAAATGATACTCGTTGACATTTTATGTCCAAGGGACGTAATTCGTTTACGGGTAAATAGAAAAAAAAGAGATAACGTTGCTCTTTCTGCGATCTGAGTGTCCAAATGGTTATTATTTATAAAGGTATTACGTATAGAATATGTACATTATTATCTGGCGTGTTGTAATGGTTGTTACTATGATACTTGTTATGATTATTGCAGCAAACCTGTATCAAGACACAACGTTAATCTCTTACCAAGTGAGCCCAGAAGTTGCATGTACAAGCCATGACACGGCAACCATGAGTTTCACCGTAAGTTTTTCATTTGTATACGTACTTTCAACAGAGATGACCACGTCAGAAATGCCACTGGCACTCTATGGCACACAAAATGATACTCGTTGACATTGTATGTCCAAGGGACGTAATTCGTTTACGGGTAAATAGAAAAAATAGAGATAACGTTGCTCTTTCTGCGATCTGAGTGTCCAAATGGTTATTATTTATAAAGGTATTACGTATAGAATATGTACATTATTATCTGGCGTGTTGTAATGGTTGTTACTATGATACTTGTTATGATTATTGCAGCAAACCTGTATCAAGACACAACGTTAATCTCTTACCAAGTGAGCCCAGAAGTTGCATGTACAAGCCATGACACGGCAACAATGAGTTTCACCGTAAGTTTTTCATTTGTATACGTACTTTCAACAGAGATGACCACGTCATAAATGCCACTGGCACTCTATGGCACGCAAAATGATACTCGTTGACATTTTATGTCCAAGGGACGTAATTCGTTTACGGGTAAATAGAAAAAATAGAGATAACGTTGCTCTTTCTGCGATCTGAGTGTCCAAATGGTTATTATTTATAAAGGTATTACGTTTAGAATATGTACCTTATTATCTGGCGTGTTGTAATGGTTGTTACTATGATACTTGTTATGATTATTGCAGCAAACCTGTATCAAGACACAACGTTAATCTCTTACCAAGTGAGCCCAGAAGTTGCATGTACAAGCCATGACACGGCAACAATGAGTTTCACCGTAAGTTTTTCATTTGTATACGTACTTTCAACAGAGATGACCACGTCAGAAATGCCACTGGCACTCTATGGCACGCAAAATGATACTCGTTGACATTGTATGTCCAAGGGACGTAATTCGTTTACGGGTAAATAGAAAAAATAGAGATAACGTTGCTCTTTCTGCGATATGAGTGTCCAAATGGTTATTATTTATAAAGGTATTACGTATAGAATATGTACATAAGGTATTACGTATAGAATATGTACATTATTATCTGGCGTGTTGTAAGGTTGTTACTATGATACTTGTTATGATTATTGCAGAAACCTGTATCAAGACACAACGTTAATCTCTTACCAAATGAGCCCAGAAGATGCATGTACAAGCCATGACACAGGCAACAATGAGATTCACCGTAAGTTATTCATTTGTATACGTACATTCAACAGAGATGACCACGTCAGAAATGCCACTGGCACTCTATGGCACGCAAAATGATACTCGTTGACATTTTACTGTCAAGGGACGTAATTCGTTTACGGGTAAATAGAAAAAATAGAGATAACTTTGCTCTTTCTGCGATCTGAGTGTCCAAATGGTTATTATTTATAAAGGTATTACGTATAGAATATGTACATTATTATCTGGCGTGTTGTAATGGTTGTTACTATGATACTTGTTATGAGTATTGCAGCAAACCTGTATCAAGACACAACGTTAATCTCTTACCAAGTGAGCCAGAAGTTGCATGTACAAGCCATGACACCATGCAACCAATGAGTTACACCGTAAGATTTTCATTATGTATACGTACCTTTTCAACAGAGATCGACCACGTCAGAAATGCCACTGGCACTCTATGGCACGCAAAATGATACTCGTGACATTTTATGTCCAAGGGACGTAATTCGTTTACGGGTAAATAGAAAAAATAGAGATAACCGTTGCTCTTTTCTGCGATCTGAGTGTTCCCAAATGGTTAATTATTCTAAAAGGAACTTACGTATAGAATAATGTACTTATTATTGGCGTGTTGTAATGGTTGTTACTATGATACTTGTTATGATATAGCAGCAACCTGTATCAAGACACAACGTTAATCCTCTTACCAAGTGAGCCCGAAGTTGCATGTACACTGCATGACATCGGCAACCAGGTTTCCACCGTAAGTTATTTCATTAGTTTACGTACTTTCAACAGCAGCATGACACGTCAGAAATGCCACTGGCACTCAATGGCACGCAAAATGAATACTCGACTTGAATTCCTAGGCGTATTCGTTTCACGGTACGACTAAAACTTAGATTAAATTATACACTAGTCACTTAATAAGTCATATGTCGTACATTATGTAAACTATACAACGTTCTAATACTAATACTACCATCTTATACACAACGCAAACCTCACTACAAAAACACTCAGTATTAAATAATATCATCTCTATGACTAACCATTACATAATAACCAACAGACAATCCTAAACACAACCCCTAATTCACCACACACTACTCATACTTCTCATCTAACTACAATACAAAATAACTCCCTACAGAAACTAATAGCACACATTCAGACGTCCTAATCCAATATGCGATCCTAGCACGCTGTCAATCACGTGAATACATCATAGAAATACGACAACATGTACAACACTTGTAGACACATTGTATGCGTGTCATTGGATGTACAAGCAACTTCTGTGCTCACTTGGTAATAGATTAACGTTGTGTCTAGATACAGGTATCTGCTCTCAATACTCATAACCCAGTATCATAGAACACACCATTACCAACACGCTAAATAAGTACATATTCTATACGTAATACCTAATAAAATCATAACATTAGGACACTCAGATCGCAGAAAGAGCAACGTTAATCTCTATTTATTTCTATTTACCCGTAAACGAATTACGTCCCTTGGACATAAAATGTCAACGAGTATCATTATGCGTGCCATAGAGTGCCAGTGGCATTTCTGACGTGGTCATCTCTGTTGAAAGTACGTATACAAATGAAAAACTAACGTGAAACTCATTGTTGCCGTGTCATGGCTTGTACAAGCAACTTCTGGGCTCACTTGGTAAGAGATTAACGTTGTGTCTTGATACAGGTTTGCTGCAATACTCAATAACAAGTATCATAGTAACAACCATTACAACACGCCAGATAAATAATGTACATATCTCTATACGTAATACCTTTATAAATAATAACCATTTGGACACTCAGATCGCAGAAAGCGCAAAGTTATCTCTATTTTTCTATTTACCCGTAAACGAATACGTCCCTTGGACATAAAATGTCAACGAGTATCATTTGCTGTGCCATAGAGTGCCAGTGGCATTTCTGACGTTGGTCATCTCTGTTGAAAGTACGTATACAAATGAAAAACTTACCGGTGAAACTCATTGATGCCGTGTCATGGCTTGTACATGCATCTTCTGGGCTCATTTGGTAAGAGATAACGTTGTGTCTTGATACAGGTTTTCTGCAATAATCATAACAAGTATCATAGTAACAACCATTACAACACGCCAGATAATAAAGTACATATTCTATACCGTAATACCTTATAAATAATAACCATTTGGACACTCATATCGCCAGAAAGAGCAACGTTATCTCTATTTTTTCTATTTACCCGTAAACGAATTACGTCCCATGGACATACAATGTCAACGAGTATCATTTTGCGTGCCATAGAGTGCCAGTGGCATTTCTGACGTGGTCATCTCTGTTGAAAGTACGTATACAAATGAAAAACTTACGGTGAAACTCATTGTTGCCGTGTCATGGCTTGTACATGCAACTTCTGGGCTCACTTGGTAAGAGATTAACGTTGTGTCTTGATACAGGTTTGCTGCAATAATCATAACAAGTATCATAGTAACAACCCATTACAACACGCCAGATAATAAGGTACATATTCTAAACGTAATACCTTTATAAATAAAAACCCATTTGGACACTCAGATCGCAGAAAGAGCAAACGTTATCTCTATTTTTTCTATTTACCCGTAAACGAATTACGTCCTTGGACATAAACATGTCAACGAGTATCATTTTGCGTGCCATAGAGTGCCAGTGCATTTATGACGTGGTCATCTCTGTTGAAAGTACGTATACAAATGAAAAAACTTACGGTGAAACTCATTGTTGCCGTGTCATGGCTTGTACATGCAACTATCTGGGCTCACTTGGTAAGAGATTAACGTTGTGTCTTGATACAGGTTTGCTGCAATAATCATAACAAGTATCATAGTAACAACCCATTACAACACGCCAGATAATAATGTACATATTCTATACGTAATACCTTTATAAATAATAACCATTTGGACACTCAGATCGCAGAAAGAGCAACGTTATCTCTATTTTTTTCTATTTACCCGTAAACGAATTACGTCCCTTGGACATACAATGTCAACGAGTATCATTTTGTGTGCCATAGAGTGCCAGTGGCATTTCTGACGTGGTCATCTCTGTTGAAAGTACGTATACAAATGAAAAACTTACGGTGAAACTCATGGTTGCCGTGTCATGGCTTGTACAATGCAACTTCTGGGCTCACTTGGTAAGAGATTAACGTTGTGTCTTGATACAGGTTTGCTGCAATAATCATAACAAGTATCATAGTAACAACCATTACAACACGCCAGATAATAATGTACATATTCTATACGTAATACGCTTTATAAATAATAACCATTTGGACACTCAGATCGCAGAAAGAGCAACGTTATCTCTATTTTTTCTATTTACCCGTAAACGAATTACGTCCCTTGGACATAAAATGTCAACGAGTATCATTTTGCGTGCCATAGAGTGCCAGTGGCATTTCTGACGTGGTCATCTCTGTTGAAAGTACGTATACAAACTGAAAAACTTACGGTGAAACTCATTGTTGCCGTGTCATGGCTTGTACATGCAACTTCTGGGCTCACTTGGTAAGAGATTAACGTTGTGTCTTGATACAGGTTTGCTGCAATAATCATAACAAGTATCATAGTAACAACCATTACAACACGCCAGATAATAATGTACATATTCTATACGTAATACCTTTATAAATAATAACCATTTGGACACTCAGATCGCAGAAAGAGCAACGTTATCTCTATTTTTCTATATTACCCGTAAACGAATTACGTCCCTTGGACATAAAATGTCAACGAGTATCATTTTGCGTGCCATAGAGTGCCAGTGGCATTTCTGAAGTGGTCATCCTCTGTTGAAAGTAACGTATACAAATGAAAAACTTACAGTGAAACTCATTGTTGCCCGGTCATGGCTTGTACATGCAACTTCTGGGCTCACTTGGTAAGAGATTAACGTTGTGTCTTGATACAGGTTTGCTGCAATAATCATAACAAGTATCATAGTAACAACCATTACAACACGCCAGATAATAATGTACATATTCTATACGTAATACCTTTATAAATAATAACCATTTGGACACTCAGATCGCAGAAAGAGCAACGTTATCTCTATTTTTTCTATTTACCCGTAAACGAATTACGTCCCCTTGGACATAAAATGTCAACGAGTATCATTTTGCGTGCCATAGAGTGCCAGTGGCATTTCTGACGTGGTCATCTCTGTTGAAAGTACGTATACAAATGAAAAACTTACGGTGAAACTCATTGTTGCCGTGTCATGGCTTGTACATGCAACTTCTGGGCTCACTTGGTAAGAGATTAACGTTGTGTCTTGATACAGGTTTGCTGCAATAATCATAACAAGTATCATAGTAACAACCATTACAACACGCCAGATAATAATGTACATATTCTATACGTAATACCTTTATAAATAATAACCATTTGGACACTCAGATCGCAGAAAGAGCAACGTTATCTCTATTTTTTCTATTTACCCGTAAACGAATTACGTCCCTTGGACATAAAATGTCAACGAGTATCATTTTGTGTGCCATAGAGTGCCAGTGGCATTTCTGACGTGGTCATCTCTGTTGAAAGTACGTATACAAATGAAAAACTTACGGTGAAACTCATTGTTGCCGTGTCATGGCTTGTACATGCAACTTCTGGGCTCACGTGGTAAGAGATTAACGTTGTGTCTTGATACAGGTTTGCTGCAATAATCATAACAAGTATCATAGTAACAACCATTACAACACGCCAGATAATAATGTACATATTCTATACGTAATACCTTTATAAATAATAACCATTTGGACACTCAGATCGCAGAAAGAGCAACGTTATCTCTATTTTTTCTATTTACCCGTAAACGAATTACGTCCCTTGGACATAAAATGTCAACGAGTATCATTTTGCGTGCCATAGAGTGCCAGTGGCATTTCTGACGTGGTCATCTATGTTGAAAGTACGTATACAAATGGAAAACTTACGGCGAAACTCATTGTTGCCGTGTCATGGCTTGTACATGCAACTTCTGGGCTCACTTGGTAAGAGATTAACGTTGTGTCTTGATACAGGTTTGCTGCAATAATCATAACAAGTATCATAGTAACAACCATTACAACACGCCAGATAATAATGTACATATTCTATACGTAATACCTTTATAAATAATAACCATTTGGACACTCAGATCGCAGAAAGAGCAACGTTATCTCTATTTTTTCTATTTACCCGTAAACGAATTACGTCCCTTGGACATAAAATGTCAACGAGTATCATTTTGCGTGCCATAGAGTGCCAGTGGCATTTCTGACGTGGTCATCTCTGTTGAAAGTACGTATACAAATGAAAAACTTACGGTGAAACTCATTGTTGCCGTGTCATGGCTTGTACATGCAACTTCTGGGCTCACTTGGTAAGAGATTAACGTTGTGTCTTGATACAGGTTTGCTTCAATAATCATAACAAGTATCATAGTAACAACCATTACAACACGCCAGATAATAATGTACATATTCTATACGTAATACCTTTATAAATAATAACCATTTGGACACTCAGATCGCAGAAAGAGCAACGTTATCTCTATTTTTTCTATTTACCCGTAAACGAATTACGTCCCTTGGACATAAAATGTCAACGAGTATCATTTTGCGTGCCATAGAGTGCCAGTGGCATTTCTGACGTGGTCATCTCTGTTGAAAGTACGTATACAAATGAAAAACTTACGGTGAAACTCATTGTTGCCGGGTCATGGCTTGTACATGCAACTTCTGGGCTCACTTGGTAAGAGATTAACGTTGTGTCTTGATACAGGTTTGCTGCAATAATCATAACAAGTATCATAGTAACAACCATTACAACACGCCAGATAATAATGTACATATTCTATACGTAATACCTTTATAAATAATAACCATTTGGACACTCAGATCGCAGAAAGAGCAACGTTATCTCTATTTTTTCTATTTACCCGTAAACGAATTACGTCCCTTGGACATAAAATGTCAACGAGTATCATTTTGCGTGCCATAGAGTGCCAGTGGCATTTCTGACGTGGTCATCTCTGTTGAAAGTACGTATACAAATGAAAAACTTACGGTGAAACTCATTGTTGCCGTGTCATGGCTTGTACATGCAACTTCTGGGCTCACTTGGTAAGAGATTAACGTTGTGTCTTGATACAGGTTTGCTGCAATAATCATAACAAGTATCATAGTAACAACCATTACAACACGCCAGATAATAATGTACATATTCTATACGTAATACCTTTATAAATAATAACCATTTGGACACTCAGATCGCAGAAAGAGCAACGTTATCTCTATTTTTTCTATTTACCCGTAAACGAATTACGTCCCTTGGACATAAAATGTCAACGAGTATCATTTTGCGTGCCATAGAGTGCCAGTGGCATTTCTGACGTGGTCATCTCTGTTGAAAGTACGTATACAAATGAAAAACTTACGGTGAAACTCATTGTTGCCGTGTCATGGCTTGTACATGCAACTTCTGGGCTCACTTGGTAAGAGATTAACGTTGTGTCTTGATACAGGTTTGCTGCAATAATCATAACAAGTATCATAGTAACAACCATTACAACACGCCAGATAATAATGTACATATTCTATACGTAATACCGTTATAAATAATAACCATTTGGACACTCAGATCGCAGAAAGAGCAACGTTATCTCTATTTTTTCTATTTACCCGTAAACGAATTACGTCCCTTGGACATAAAATGTCAACGAGTATCATTTTGCGTGCCATAGAGTGCCAGTGGCATTTCTGACGTGGTCATCTCTGTTGAAAGTACGTATACAAATGAAAAACTTACGGTGAAACTCATTGTTGCCGTGTCATGGCTTGTACATGCAACTTCTGGGCTCACTTGGTAAGAGATTAACGTTGTGTCTTGATACAGGTTTGCTGCAATAATCATAACAAGTATCATAGTAACAACCATTACAACACGCCAGATAATAATGTACATATTCTATACGTAATACCTTAATAAATAATAACCATTTGGACACTCAGATCGCAGAAAGAGCAACGTTATCTCTATTTTTTCTATTTACCCGTAAACGAATTACGTCCCTTGGACATAAAATGTCAACGAGTATCATTTTGCGTGCCATAGAGTGCCAGTGGCATTTCTGACGTGGTCATCTCTGTTGAAAGTACGTATACAAATGAAAAACTTACGGTGAAACTCATTGTTGCCGGGTCATGGCTTGTACATGCAACTTCTGGGCTCACTTGGTAAGAGATTAACGTTGTGTCTTGATACAGGTTTGCTGCAATAATCATAACAAGTATCATAGTAACAACCATTACAACACGCCAGATAATAATGTACATATTCTATACGTAATAACTTTATAAATAATAACCATTTGGACACTCAGGTCGCAGAAAGAGCAACGTTATCTCTATTTTTTCTATTTACCCGTAAACGAATTACGTCCCTTGGACATACAATGTCAACGAGTATCATGTTGCGTGCCATAGAGTGATAGTGGCATTTCTGACGTGGTCATCTCTGTTGAAAGTACGTATACAAATGAAAAACTTACGGCGAAACTCATTGTTGCCGTGTCAGGGCTTGTACATGCAACTTCTGGGCTCACTTGGTAAGAGATTAACGTTGTGTCTTGATACAGGTTTGCTGCAATAATCATAACAAGTATCATAGTAACAACCATTACAACAGGCCAGATAATAATGTACATATTCTATACGTAATACCTTTATAAATAATAACCATTTGGACACTCAGATCGCAGAAAGAGCAACGTTATCTCTATTTTTTCTATTTACCCGTAAACGAATTACGTCCCTTGGACATAAAATGTCAACGAGTATCATTTTGCGTGCCATAGAGTGCCAGTGGCATTTCTGACGTGGTCATCTCTGTTGAAAGTACGTATACAAATGAAAAACTTACGGTGAAACTCATTGTTGCCGTGTCATGGCTTGTACATGCAACTTCTGGGCTCACTTGATAGGAGATTAACGTTGTGTCTTGATACAGGTTTGCTGCAATAATCATAACAAGTATCATAGTAACAACCATTACAACACGCCAGATAATAATGTACATATTCTATACGTAATACCTTTATAAATAATAACCATTTGGACACTCAGATCGCAGAAAGAACAACGTTATCTCTATTTTTTCTATTTACCCGTAAACGAATTACGTCCCTTGGACATAAAATGTCAACGAGTATCATTTTGCGTGCCATAGAGTGCCAGTGGCATTTCTGACGTGGTCATCTCTGTTGAAAGTACGTATACAAATGAAAAACTTACGGTGAAACTCATTGTTGCCGTGTCATGGCTTGTACATGCAACTTCTGGCTCACTTGGTAAGAGATTAACGTTGTGTCTTGATACAGGTTTGCTGCAATAATCATAACAAGTATCATAGTAACAACCATTACAACACGCCAGATAATAATGTAACATATTCTATACGTAATACCTTTATAAATAATAACCATTTGGACACTCAGATCGCAGAAAGAGCAACGTTATCTCTATTTTTTTCTATTACCCGTAAACGAATTACGTCCCCTTGGACATAAAATGTCAACGAGTATCATTTTGCGTGCTATAGAGTGCCAGTGGCTTTTCTGACGTGGTCATCTCTGTTGAAAGTACGTATACAAATGAAAAACTTACGGTGAAACTCATTGTTGCCGGGTCATGGCTTGTACATGCAACGTCTGGGCTCACTTGGTAAGAGATTAACGTTGTGTCTTGATACAGGTTTGCCTGCAATAATCATAACAAGTATCATAGTAACAACCATTACAACACGCCAGATAATAATGTACATATTCTATACGTAATACCTTTATAAATAATAACCATTTGGACACTCAGATCGCCAGAAAGAGCAACGTTATCTCTATTTTTTCTATTTACCCGTAAACGAATTACGTCCCTTGGACATAAAATGTCAACGAGTATCATTTTGCGTGCCATAGAGTGCCAGTGGCATTTCTGACGTGGTCATCTCTGTTGAAAGTACGTATACAAATGAAAAACTTACGGTGAAACTCATTGTTGCCGGGTCATGGCTTGTACATGCAACTTCTGGGCTCACTTGGTAAGAGATTAACGTTGTGTCTTGATACAGGTTTGCTGCAATAATCATAACAAGTATCATAGTAACAACCATTACAACACGCCAGATAATAATGTACATATTCTATACGTAATACCTTTATAAATAATAACCATTTGGGACACTCAGATCGCAGAAAGAGCAACGTTATCTCTATTTTTTCTATTTACCCGTAAACGAATTACGTCCCTTTGGACATAAAATGTCAACGAGTATCATTTTGCGTGCCATAGAGTGCCAGTGGCATTTCTGACGTGGTCATTTCTGTTGAAGTACGTATACAAATGAAAAACTTACGGTGAAACTCATTGTTGCCGTGTCATGGCTTGTACATGCAACTTCTGGGCTCACTTGGTGAGAGATTAACGTTGTGTCTTGATACAGGTTTGCTGCAATAATCATAACAAGTATCATAGTAACAACCATTACAACACGCCAGATAATAATGTACATATTCTATACGTAATACCTTTATAAATAATAACCATTTGGACACTCAGATCGCAGAAAGAGCAACGTTATCTCTATTTTTTCTATTTACCCGTAAACGAATTACGTCCCTTGGACATAAAATGTCAACGAGTATCATTTTGCGTGCCATAGAGTGCCAGTGGCATTTCTGACGTGGTCATCTCTGTTGAAAGTACGTATACAAATGAAAAACTTATGGTGAAACTCATTGTTGCTGTGTCATGGCTTGTACATGCAACTTCTGGGCTCACTTGGTAAGAGATTAACGTTGTGTCTTGATACAGGTTTGCTGCAATAATCATAACAAGTATCATAGAAACAACCATTACAACACGCCAGATAATAATGTACATATTCTATACGTTATACCTTTATAAATAAAAACCATTTGGACACTCAGATCGCAGAAAGAGCAACGTTATCTCTATTTTTTCTATTTACCCGTAAACGAATTACGTCCCTTGGACATAAAATGTCAACGAGTATCATTTTGCGTGCCATAGAGTGCCAGTGGCATTTCTGACGTGGTCATCTCTGTTGAAAGTACGTATACAAATGAAAAACTTACGGTGAAACTCATTGTTGCCGTGTCATGGCTTGTACATGCAACTTCTGGGCCTCACTTGGTGAGAGATTAACCGTTGTGTCTTGATACAGGTTTGCTGCAATAATCAATAACAAGTATCATAGTAACAACCATTACAACACGCCAGATAATAATGTACATATTCTATACGTAATACTTTATAAATAATAACCATTTGGACACTCAGATCGCAGAAAGAAAAACGTTATCTCTATTTTTTCTATTTACCCGTAAACGAATTACGTCCCCTTGGACATAAAATGTCAACGAGTATCATTTTGCGTGCCATAGAGTGCAGTGGCATTTCTGACGTGGTCATCTCTGTTGAAAGTACGTATACAAATGAAAAAACTTATGGTGAAACTCATTGTTGCCGTGTCATGGCTTGTACATGCAACTTCTGGGCTCACTTGGTAAGAGATTAACGTTGTGTCTTGATACAGGTTTGCTGCAATAATCATAACAAGTATCATAGTAACAACCATTACAACACGCCAGATAATAATGTACATATTCTATACGTAATACCTTTATAAATAATAACCATTTGGACACTCAGATCGCAGAAAGAGCAACGTTATCTCTCATTTTTTCTATTTACCCGTAAACGAATTACGTCCCTTGGACATAAAATGTCAACGAGTATCATTTTGCGTGCCATAGAGTGCCAGTGGCATTTCTGACGTGGTCATCTCTGTTGAAAGTACGTATACAAATGAAAAACTTACGGTGAAACTCATTGTTGCCGTGTCATGGCTTGTACATGCAACTTCTGGGCTCACTTGGTGAGAGATTAACGTTGTGTCTTGATACAGGTTTGCTGCAATAATCATAACAAGTATCATAGTAACAACCATTACAACACGCC